>JAQFYC010001326.1:0-35975 GCA_034694165.1 Tomocerus mixtus | reverse complement strand
AATTGTGCATATGTACAGATACTTGTTTTTTCAAATAAATATGTATTTACTGTTTTTCTATAGACGAAATTGTTAACCATAAATATTTATCATGTTCTAGCATTTTACTTATTGCCTCTATATACTAGTATATTTGCTATATCTGCTAACAGTAAGCCCTTTCTTTACTTTACTACTACCTTACAAGCATTGTACTAAATTATTGTAAGATTGTTGACACAAAAAAGTTACAATTAGTTTATTTAATGTCACTGTAGCTTTGTCATACTAGTAGTTTTAAAAGACTTTTAACCACTAACTGCGACAATATGCCTGTTCCTGGTTTACTTCGAATGAGTTAAAATGAGAGTGCAGTATAACCACGTGCAAAAATAACAGTGAAAGCAATTTTTTTACAAATATAATATAAAAGTTGGAACCAAGGTACATATATCTGTACATAAATATATATCTGGTTCTTTCACACATGCAATAGATGTAGGCATGTAGGTATGCACTAATAGTAAGTAGAAGATACAGTTTATACTTTGTATTTGGTAGAACGTAGCTAAACATAGTTTTATGGTTCTGCTAAACAAGCTTAACTTTTGACTTTGTCTGCAGAAGCAATCAACTCAAGAAAATATGTGAAGTTCCATCCTCCTCTTGGTTAAACACATTTTGCCCAGTACATATACTACGTAGCTATAAAGTGTAGATTATGGGTTACATTTGTCATATCTGCTCCAACTCAGCCAAGCCAGAGTAAAGCCTCCTTTCTTGTTCTCACACAAAAAATGTAGTAAAAACTAGACAAAGTGGAAGTTTTCTTAACAACTCTCTACCCTCCGCACGCAGTAATACATACACATAATGTAAGTGGAAGTTTTTATGTTGCAATAAGTAGTATGTATTTTTAAAACGCTCAAAATTACCAGGAATAGCTGAAAAGTCAATAACTTAACTCAAAGCAAACTTTGTCAACTTCATTTTTTAGTCCAGAAACTTTATGACATCTTGAAATCAGTATGCTGTATACAGTATACAAAATAGTACACCACATTCCTTAAACCATAACATGCTTCACTTCACTTACGCTTGTCCTAGTATCCTAGAATATATTACCCAAACTAAATTTTAATGTTATGCACTCTGATACAGGGTTTACAGACTTGCAACGCTCGTAAATACAAAAATGCTGAATACGATAGTAATAAATGCAGTTGCAATTTGCAATTCTTATGCAGTATGTAATGCTTTTACGGCTACGTAAACGCCAAATACCTTAGATACATATAAAAACAGCCTCCTCTTGGTAATTTGAAATAAGTTATGGATATCACTATCACTTTTCTTTTGTAGCGATAGAAATAGAAGCCATAGTCTTTAGTAAAATTGCCTACCCCAGCTTAGTAAGGTATGTAGTATGTACATGTCTTTGAGATAAACTTGAACAAAAATAAAAGGAGGAAGCTCACTTCGATGCATTTTAGGATTGGAATAAGAACACTTGAGCAAGTAGGAGTCGAATGTAGTAATCGCAAGGGAAGTGTATATTCTTAATATGACTGCTGCCATTGATACAGTAATAAGATAGGAAGGGAAGACATTTAGAGGATGCGAGATAGTGTCACTTTTAGTATCGGAAGGACGTGAATGTTTTCGGGAGTTGAATGGATGTGAAATGCAATGTATAGGCATTATAGAAACTACCCACCAACACCACACTACACCGAATATATACAAAAGTGTACTATGTATGTAGTACAACCTAATATTGTGAAAACATACACGAAGGTATGTATAATATGTAATGTACGTGTCTACACTTTTCTGCTAACTTCCATAAAGACTTTCAGGAATTACCTCTGCTGTTCTGCAACCACTTTCTCAAAGGTTCCACTACGAATGAATATCTGCACAATTACTATATTTAAAGTAACAAATATAGTGAGAATATAATGGATCTGCCAATTACTTTCGTTTTTAAATTGTTATATTCATTTGATATTGTACCTACACTTATTTACCACATTCTAAAACTGATGAAAACATAACCATAATGTGCCTATTACAATGAGCAATTAAATGGCTCTAATAGTATGTCGTTTGCTGCTATACCAAGATAAAAATTTAAAATAATGTTTTTTAATAACTTTCCATTACAAATTGTAGGTATCGTTGTCATAAAAATTGTCGATAATTACATTATATTACCCAAACTAATATGTAGCTTTAGAGGGCAGAGAATCTTACCATGTTTATTTTTGGATAGACATGTACTATTATTATAGATATTATGAGACTCGCTTAAGTAGGACTTACGTATTTACAAAACCGATTCGGATGTTTGGGTTAAAATTAGGGTTTACGGACGACCTGTGGCATTTTAAATTAGTGACGACGCAGTTTAAGGGTGCTATACTATGTAAGGTATATGCTTAACAACCAAAAGTACAACATAGCTAATCGTAAGTATAATAATGTAAAATATGTATAAGAATTCGAATGTTATCCTGCCATGCAATAGGTATTTACCTTCTAAAGTTCACCCACATATGTATGTATCATAGTCTAGTCTAGTGGCATGTATGGATACCACTATATACTTAGTTAGTACAGTTATAATGCATCGTGTTATGTATAATATCTCCACGGGTAGCAGTAGGTACATGACAATAGAGTAATAAGATCTTTTCTTCGTTGCATGCGTGCAGCATGTACAATATAAACTAGATCTCTTGTGCCTACTAATATAAAAATATGCACGGGCGGTGGAGGTGGATGTACTGTAAAGGAATTTGCACTTTACTTTCTTCTATGTACTACATATGTAGGTGAAAGGCAGATCCTTCTTTATTCTTACTTTCTATGTACATGTTTTACTAGATAGCTATAGGTAGGAGATGTGCACGCAAGAAGTTTTGGGTAGAGGAACCATCTGTACATTGCATAAGATAGGTATACGCAGTGTATGCGAACACGAAATGGAATTACAGAGAAGATAAGCATATAGAGTAGAAGTAGAAGGTATTGAAGAGTAAAAGAGGATGACTGGAGAATTTTATGGTTTTCCCGAGACTTTGGATTGGAAAGAAGTCAAGTCAAGAGAAGGTGCGTACATGCATGCAATGCGTTTCATCCTCAACTCCTTCAGTTGGAAAAGTGAGGGAAAAGGTCCAGCCATAAAGCATTTTTGCCATTTTTAGTGCCTACTCATAAGCCATTCTTATGAGTGAGAGGTCGACTGGAGATTGAGGTTCTCAAGAGAGGCTGCCACTAGCATGCCACAGCAGTGCACTATATGTACCCTACCATTCCGTCCATAAGCCAGCCAGGGCAGGTTCGACATCCCGACCGACATGATTGCACTGAGCCAAATTTCCCAAGACTCTGCCAATATTATATACTGCCACATATTACGTGTTGTCTAACAGTGCTTAAGATAGTTACCTTACCGCCTTATTCTTGTGCAAACATCATGTAGGCTGTAATATCTACTAGTACTTACAATTCTACTAGTTTGTGTACACTATAGGTTAGCCTAATGTTATTGGTTTGCAAAGTTCGCGTCTTCTTACTCTTTTCATTCTATCCGTTCAGATACCCCACACTATACTCTAATGCATCTTTTGTAATGCCATGTCCCATATGTCGTTCTCTGGACTTATACCACCTTAGGACCTAGGCAACATAGAGCAACAGCATGTTCTTGATTTAAACATACATATTTAAATACTACATAGGAATGCACATGGTGTAAACTACGATAGCTATTATTGTTATTTTCTAGAAACTATCTAAATAGTTATGATTCAGTGGGATCCTATAGTATACTGGGTAATACTATTGAAACTTTTTGAGTATAATAATTACTAAATGATACACCGATTCTGTTTTTCTATAAATTGCGTAAATAATTGTCAAGAGATTTGCATGTGGATGCTTAAATACTAAAGACATGTAAGTAGGTAACTAGACTGGAGTCGAGACACCACTTTATTATGAATCTGCATCAGAGAGCTTGATGGATTTCTCCGTAGTTAAATGTCACATTTTAGAAATGCTGAATAATTGACTTTAAGTCCTGTTTTCCATTTTGTATGTAATGCACACGCAGCACAAACAAGTCAGGAAGCAACTCAACTTACTTTACAGTCAACAGAAATAACTTTATACGTCGCAGTGCAATATATAAGCTCTTTCACCTTAGTTGATCTTTCATGTCTTCATATTTCGATCTGTCGTATACTTACTTAACACTAGCGTAGGATATATCTATCTCTTTTCCCTTTTGCGTTGCAGAGTCCCTTGCAATTTGTCATTGCAAACATTAATAATACTTTCTTTTGCATTACGCAACATTGACAAAACAAGGTCAACTAAAATTAGAAACTAAACAGTAAATACGCAACATGTTACGTCAAGGGAAAGTATTTTCACAAATAACTAGACTAGGGAGTAATACTAATAATATAATACTAGAATTTACGAGTAATGCGATATTATAAGTTAGTTAGCAACTAAATAGAACAACACATTGATAATGTTTATTATTTAGCTGGGTTGTAGTTTCCGGTTTACTCCGCAATTTTATATAGAATACTTAGTCTTTGGTATCATAAAATCTAGTACTTATATTCTGCTGAGTTACTTTATATGAAAAATACTGTAAGTATATTATCGATCCACTGCTTCCGGTTACATAAATACTAGGTAAATAAGGAGGTAACCTAAAACTAACCTTTCTGTGCAGAAGTCTTTGATAAGTTTTCGTCAATCAAATGTGACTGACTGTCAGTGTTTCCCTATTAAACTATTTCCCAAATTATCCTGCAGAATTAAATGTTCCTCTTTGATGTTTGTAAGAAACTTCAGGTTTGTAAAGCAAGATTTCATTACGTTTCCAACTCTTAAGTAGAACAGAGGAAAAGGTAATTGTAAGTTATTTCATGGGTAAGTAGTATGTCGAATTTTCCCTTCTGGTCTACTTAAGTTACAAAGAGAGATTCTTAATCTACTAAATAAATAGTTCCGTACAGAAATGCTATATAAAGTGTACTTCCCAAGTAGTTTTACAACTATACACGGGGAAAACTATTTCCCTTCCGCAGATAAAGATTTCTTTGATTGACCGTTACACAGTAACCTAAAATCTAGTTACCTACCTTGCCTTGCAATATCTGTAGTGTATATTCATGTTTTATATGTATGTGCGTACCTCACATTATTTTCATAAATATTGCTCTTATATGTCCATACAGTACATGTATACCAAAGTATGTCTTCTCATATAGCTCAAATAGACATATTAAATTACCTACATAGGTAATTTAATAACAATTTCTACTCGAAGCCCCAAAATGTTAGGATAAAGCAATTTGGTAGGCACGGTATGTATGTATGTAGCTATCTTTATAATAATGGAAAGAAGGTTAATGTGTAAACTTTCTTTTGGCCTATATACTCCTTTCACTTGTGGCAAATTACACCTACTCTATATATACTAGATAGTAGCTACCTATAAACATATCAACATGACTCTTAGAGACAAAATTGGCAGAAGGTCATCTCGTTAGGTACCAACTTGTCTGAGAATATCAAAGGAATGGCAATAAACTAAGGTGGAAGAAAATCTAGGGAAATTGGATTGTTTTGGTTCTCATGAGTTCAAAGTCCCTACGTACTTCTGTAATGTTACAAAGAGAATTCTCGTCTACATCACATTTTCATAGCTTACGTCTCTATCCTATTAACGTACCATGAATGGGGGTCATTCACATACTACAGAAACTGTGTATAAATGTGAAATAAAATTTTCATTTTTAACGCAAAATTATTGTAGCAAATATTAGTAGCTTAAGCCAACAACCCTGGTAAGTGAAATAACAATTTTATCTCAGTAATGGATTTCTTTAATTCAATTGTAAATAGACTAAATTTTTACCGTATTACACGGTGCAGTAAAGTCCTCGAGTAATCTCACAAGTCATAAGTAATTCAAGCAAGTTGAAAGCTGTTATCGTTAGTAAGCAATTTAGTACTCTGATGTGTAATTATATGTAGTATTAAATAGGTTTAAGCATGTTAAGTTAGTAATATATGTATAAGGAGAATTTCAGAACTTATCGTTAGGAACTGACGTAAGTTAGAATCACCAGGGAGAAAATACGAATACTATACACTAACTGTAGGGGATTGAGCAGCAAGTTGCTTTGTGTACATAGAATAAATGTACTACAAAGGAATCCATGCATGTACTGTACTGAACAAGAGAAGTAAATATCTACCTACGCAATGTCAGTGTCTACTGTCTACTCGAATTGAATGTTCTTCCATCTGTATACTAGTTTTGTATACGTTATGCATGTACAGATAAATACATACAATCTAAAAGAACCTACAGATAAGATAAGACACAATTACTAAATAAGTTAACTGACTTGGCTTGAACTTGACTTCGCTGAGGAGGAGAAAGTAAAGATTGGAAGTGGGGAGCCAAAGTCAAGACAAAATATAGTAAGCAGACAGAGAACGTTACTGTAAGTACATACTACATACCGGTAAGTTCAGTATTAACTCAGATGTGAGTGAATGTTGGTTGGATTGGATGACTATGAAAACAAGGGGACTGTCAGAACCATCAAAGCAAGTTGAATGAAAATGAAAGTATTCTCCTTACGGGAACAGAGTCAAGCCAACTCAACTCAACTCAACCCAGAGAAAAGTTCTTCAGATCCCTTTCCGTGGTCATGGGAAAATAAAACATAAAGCAAAGCAATGTAAGCAAACCAAGACCGTTGTTCAGCGATCTAAGTAAATCTCCAGTCCAGTCCAGTTTGGCAATTCTCAATTGTGAAAGTTGCTCTGGGTAGTTAGAGTGAGGGGGTAGATGCTAGACTAAAGAAATAGGGAAGCAAAGCAAAAGTAAGAAAGTCCCAACTCCACTCCACTTCAACTCACGTCAAAATAGGATGATCCAGTTTTTATAAATTAAATTACATTCTCTTACGTGTGACTTCCTTTCATTTCTTTGTTGGGAGACTGAGTTGAGCACAGTGACTAAAGAAAGGATAAAAGCTATAGTAGCAAGTAGTTTCTTACTCAAAGATATGCCTAGCTACTTACTAGCTAACGCAAAGAATGCTAACTATATTCACACCGTATTACCTTTAATAAACAGCCTGGGTGTTCTCTCAAATTTGAGGTCGAGGAAAGTCTTTTATTTTGCAAGGGTTTGTGCGGATATTAAAAGCTTACTAAGAAGAAAGTCATATCATATAATCTCAAGATCACTTACACTTTCAATTTATCAAATTGATCTAAATTGTCATAAACATGAGTTTCGTGCTTCCTTATCATTAATTAAGCGGAATTAATTATTTAGTAAACCTCTTTGTTGGATTTCCTCTTGGATTTATTTCTGTATCGCCTCATTTGATTATAATGAACCAATTTTATTGACACTTGCCAAGCTAGTACTTTTTCATTTGGGGTGACTTTAATTAGACATTTGTAACCTCCGGTGGCATTTATTAGAAAGAATACGTTACACATCACGCTCTGTATTGTGTACTGTGTGTATTTAAGTATGAATGCGTAGCCTAGTAGCCAAGTTAGGAATACTCTGTGGCTGTGGACATACTCAGCTAAGTAAAGTAATCTTACCTTCGTTTTTCTTGGTACTTCTTTTCTTACATAGGGATTCTGTCTTTAGAATAGACTACGGCCTGCTTGCTCACATAACATCATCACAACTAAACAAAAATGAATAGGTAGAATAAAGGAGATCCAGGAAGAAAGTGTAGCAAACTGACTGAATTGAACAACATAATGGTCCAGAGTTCATGGAATCTCCTCCTGTACAATACACAACACAATAGCGTATGTATGTATGTATTCTCAATGTGTATTACATTAGGGAACCCATGCACCCAGTAGACATACCTATACCTTTATTGTATAGCCAAGTTAAGGAAAGCAAGTATCTAATAGAAATTATTGTATGCTATGTATGTAAGATTGTATACAGGTTGTGTATGTAGTTACCTATGTATCCGGCCTTTGCAACGCAATAATGGAGTGGCATGACGACTTGCTTTGGCTTTGGCTAAGAAGAATACAAAAGCAGAGCCAAAGCAAACCCCGTCGAAGGGAGCCAAGCCAAGTCAGCCGCCTAAGCCTGGCGGGGACAACTTGTTCACCAGCCTTTATTCTCCGTCCTTCTCTTCAGATTTGACTTGGCGGAGGCTCTCTTCTTTCTCTCGCACATACCATTATAGCCTACATATACATTTAACAATCCAAAAATGGAGAAAGCCCACTGTAGGCACACTTTCTCTAAACCACTCTATAAAATCTGAGAAAAGAGCAGAAAAGAACAGGAAACCCTATAGCTACCAAAGCAAACTAAACCCTCCAATCCATTCTAACTTAACTGTTTAGTTCATCCTATGAGTAATCATATACAAAGTACAAGCATACACATACACGTACGTATGTGCCATAGTTATACATTTCCACCAGATTTAGATTTGGATCGAACTTTGGAAATTCTTGGCATTCTCATGTATCCTAATGGCTAATTTAGAGCTCTGTGTTCTCAAAATATTTTTAAAATTAGGTAAGAAATAAAAATTAGCAAACAATAATAATTTCGAAAATCACTGTTGTCCGTTGTCTTAAATTAGGATTGTTTATGCCTGTTGACACGACAGTGTGTTCCGATGACGTATATACTATATTTTACTATATATGTATAATCTTAAGTCAATAGAACATTGTATTGTAGATGAGGTATGTCTGTATTGTATTTATACACATCTGTAGATTTTTAGATTGCATCTTTACACATAAGGAACTAGCTTAAGTTTTGTTAGGTTAGGATTGGATTGAGACAGCAATGCAATCCTCCGCTCCAGTTTCCCCTAAACTTGTACGCCTTCCTTCTGTTCTCATACGAATGCGATGCTATTTTTCTTCGACATCTTTAGATTGGCTTGGACTTGCTCTTTCTTTAAGTAGGTATGTATGAAAGCATTTCTAGTTTTATTTTCTTTCATACTTTACGTATTGAACTTGCTTGCTACAGAACATACTACTACAGAATCCTTGGAAAACTATGCTAAACTACATTGTGCAGACGTACCATTATGTTTCATAACTTTACTCTATGGTTATGATATGAAGTGCAATGGAATTCCTTGGTTTCCTTTCTTTCGCTCTGGTTTCTAATGGAATTTAGTGCACGGACTTTTTACTTCAACACTTTCACTCTGCTCTACTATTCTAGCATATTCCACGACTGTCGAGTCTTCAGTATGTATGTATGTAGTATGTACTATGTACATATCCATACTGTTTGCAGTTACTGCTTGGAGTGGAGAAAGTAAAAGAAACTATTTTTCGGCAGACGGGGAACAGAAGACAAGGAATGAAGCAACGATGCATAATGCTGCATGAAAATTTAACTATCCATTTCATCTGGAACTTTCAGAGAGAATTGCATTTGTACTTACTACCGTTCTTTACGTTAGTTCATATTCTCCATATAAACTTATTTTATGCGTGCAACATCAAGTACCTAAGTACTTATTAGTACTTTTTCACTTCAGCTTTTTATTTTCTCATCTTGTTATATCTATATTAGCTTCTTTTACTTCCTACATGTTCATTCGTGCCTGGGAACTACTTCACGTAGAACACTTTCACTTAAGCTTAAACGCACGGTTAGATCTTGCGTTTTTATACACTGTTTCTGCCATAAATGATGAACTAATGTGTAGCAGTACACTATTTTATATATCAAGTTTAGTACGTATGTAAAGCAAGTTGCGCATCCATGTCCTACTCTTCTACTACAATTCATGAATAAAAAACAGGATTTTCAGGATAAAATATAAAGTATAAAAGCAAGCCGGAAATATTCTTTTTACAACTGTTGACATCAAGTTTTCTGGAAGTAAGCATCATAAAGCATATTTATATCATTAAGTACTCTTACTATCCGTATAAATGAGTCTACTGTGCATGTAACTCTACTAACATACCTACTTAAGTAAAATGAATTTATAATTTAGAAATGGCACTTTTGATTCTAAAAAATTACACAAAATAATTAAATACGATTAGTCAGGTAAGGGTGTTACCTAGAGCTTCAGGGACCGTGCACAAATACATAATAATATAGTAACTGATGCCACGAGGTAAGCTTATACAACATGGTAGCCATGAAAAACAACACTGTGAATAAAGTCGTAGAAGGAAAGAATCTATGTAAATTTAGAAATTGAGCTCGTAGTGACAAAAAACTAGAAAATTCACTGAATATAAATTTGCAAGTGAGTCGCATAATGATCCGCTTAGCTGCACTCCACTCCCCACGGGCGGCTCCAGCAACAGAAAAGATCAACTGAACTTTCTCTCCCTCCCTGCTATATCCGTCTCATTCTTAAATGGCTTCCGAAAAATGTAAATCACGTACAATGGCTTAATTGAATATAATATACTGTGCGAGCAAGTACTTTGGCTCAATAATGTAATGCTGCGCCTTGCCTACAGCTACACCATAAAATAAAGTACTAACTAAAAGAACAGAAAAAGTAATACATATTTAGTATATATGTACCTATATATGCAAAACTCCCGAATTAGCTAAACTCCAAATTCTAATCAGATATTAAGCTTATTGTTAGTCGCAGTCACATCAGCGACGATCATAGCATACGTACATGCATACAAGGAGCAAAAGCGGAAAAGAGGAATCCGTGTTTAGCTAAAGTACAACGATACAGTTTCAGTACCCTAATATTAGTAAGAGGAAGTATGCATATAGTAGTACATATATCATAGCCAGGGCCAGGATACTTAAATTACATCGTAGTTAGTGCCGTAGCATGTATCCGGAAAGTACTCCTATTTAATTCTAGCCTTAGCTTCCTATTTGCCTTCCCCTTACCAAAATAACAAGTAACTGGGACCAGGACCGTCTCCTTTGAATCTACTCTTATGCAGTATTTGTATTTCCTGTGAGATCTGTATATTATCTTCCGCATTGTGTATTTACACAACTCCCATTCAGATCCAGAGCAAGGCAAGGCAAGGCAAAGAGAATTTAACCAGGCAAGGAAGAAACTCATTCAGCTTTGAGAAGTGCAATTCAGAGCATGATCGCCATCGCATAGGGTAATGTAATGTAGGCAAGTATCTGTGTGTATTGTATCTATGGAAAGAAGAGATTGAGGAAGACTCATCCCATACAATAGTGTCCACCTAATGTTATTGGTAGTGGCCTGGCTTGATCTAGTGATGCAAACTCTGTTTTCATAGTACAATTAGTAGTGCTAGTAATACTGTCATGATACTATTTGTGTATATAGTTAAGTACATTACATATAGTACTATCACTATCTGTAAGTACTTTGGTATAAACGTATTCGTGATATTGATACTATTCTGTATTATAATAGATGCATATGCATATTTTATATCGAATCTTGGAGATAGTTGAATAAAGTTGAGTTGGGTTGAGTTCAGCTCAGTTCAGTCGACTCGAATTGAGAGAGGATATAAGGGCACGCTTTGAAATTTGATCGCACTTAATCTTCTCTCATTGAATCTGGAATGAGTTTCCAGAACTAATGGATATGATTTATTTTCATTTTGAGAGGAATTAGTTACCTCAATGCTTCTCGTGGTTTGGTTTACGTTTGGTCTCCCTTGTACCATAATCCTGACCGAAGTTGTTGGAAGCCGCTTCTTGTTCTGCATAAGTCCCCTCTATCTAACCATGTATCAGTACCATGATGCACTGCACTGTTGTACTTTAGGTAGATAGTTAAGCTAGCTATTTTATTATGTAACCTTATAATACATCCGTATTTTCTACGGGTTCCTGCCTACCTACCTATATTCATAGTTGAACTACTATACTTACCTACCTATTCTGCATAATATCCGTTTCCTACTTTATTGTCTACCTTAATAGCTTATTGTATCACACAACATCATAGACCTACCTAACATTGCTTTGCACTACAGACTTAGATACTACACTAGATAGAGTTAAAGCCCTTCCTACTTAAGCTAAAGCAAAGCATATCCAAATTAAACCAACAGATTTGATAGGTTCTCTTTCGTTGTCGTTATGTTGGTTGCTTTTGCTTTCCTTTGACTCAAGTTAGGACGAGAGAGTGAGTTGAGTAGGTAGGAGGTAGACATGAATATACAGACACTGTTTTGAGTTTCTGAGAGAGTTCGCGAGTTCAGTTCACTCAGCTTTAGTTGAGTTCTGGGGAGAAATACTAGGACAGAAGCAAAAGCAATGGCAATATTCACAAACGTGGAAGCAAGCTAGGATACAATATAATACTTACTAACTGTAGGACGGGGTATGCTAAGGGAGATAAAGGCAGACAGATTAATATTTCCATGGCTTGGTTTGGCCTCGTCTGCCACGGCTTGCGTGGAAAAGTTTAGAAGATGAGCTGCTCAATCCTGGAGAATGGATGAAGCCAATGGAAAACAAGAGTAAGTGATTCTAGAGGCGCTTTATTGTACCCATTTAGTCATGCATATTGACAGAGTCATCCTCTGGAAGCATCATCAAGATCAGATGTTGATGCAAATGAAATTATACCAGCTCGTGTCAGGATTTTTCTTTCAGGACTTCCTTTGTTGTTAGTTTACCTTCATCCAATACAATACAGAATACAGCCAAAGTCGTTCCTAAACAGTGGAGATTTGAATAAGCCCTGAAATGATACCCCTACAGATTATAAAATACACCTACGCCTCCCTACTACCCACATGTAGGTAGAAGGTAATGCATTAATTTATCAACATTATGCAAAAATTTATATCTCGAGTTTCTTCTGTAACCTCATTTTTCAGATATGTATGTCACTGTCACATTTTATTTCACCATAAGATTTTTGTTTGTTGTAAACTATTTTGTGTACTGTAGTTAGGAGGAAAATACAGATGAAGTAGGGAAGAGTAAAACGGTAGTCATCAAATTGATTTCTACCTCTACAAGAATGTCAGACTTAAGTGAAGTATTTATTCAGGTAAGTAAGTGTACTTGTTTACTTAGTTTTTGTTAGTGAACCTAGTTGCTGGTTCGTTTAAATAGTTTTAGAGAAAAGAAGGAATAGATTTCCTAAAATGATAAGTTTAAGATGGAAATGGTCACTTCCATCAATATGTGTACAACATTGAAAGAAGCAGGCAGCAGGCAATTCGATCAAGTTTTCAATGAAGAAATGCCTCAGTTAGGATTGCTAACGGGGAATGCGACTTCACTGCACTGGTCGTATGACTGTTTATACTGTAGTAGAGTATAAGTACCAACTGCGTTATAAGTAGCTGACTTGCAATAGAGGAACAAAGATGCGTACACTTTATCCAATGCAAAGGATAAAAGTAAGCTTAAGCTAACGCTAAAAGTAAACTGCTTAGATAGATCTGGATTCCCTGAGCCGTTGCACCACTACTATCGTTTTTCTTCGCATATCAGTTTCATCTTTAAATGTTCCCTTTGTCATTATTCTTTTTGAAGCACTCCACGCCTCTGTTCCTATCTGTTCTACCGCTGAGAGCATTTGTATTCCTAGAGAAAGCCTTACTTTCGCGAGGAAACGGTTGGGTGTCTTTAGCCACAATGCAATGTCCTACATCGTAAGTATGTATAATATAGTTGCAGCGTTTCTGCCTTCTTGTCTTCATCCCGAAACTCCGTCAGCAGTTTCTCCCAAAGATTTGTCTGATATAGCTATTTTATCGGTAACCCTGATTTCTGACAACTTCTAAGCAGGAGGAACCTTAACTCCCTCGTATGGAGTGCTCCCTTGTGTGATGGTATTTGCATCCCATGTTATGTTTGCGATGTTTACTGTCATTCCCTGTTATGGACAACCATAATACTACTTACTATATTTTATTCAATTCATTCCTGTGTGTTTGATAAAGAATTTCATATTAATAATGATTAGCAGAAACTATTTAACAGAATCGAACCTACCTAGGTATAAGTACAATAAAATATTTCCTCATCCCAAAAATTGATAGGGGACAACTTATTTAAACATATTTTTTACAGAACTTAACGAAAATCTTGTTAGTATGAATTTGTTTGCTAAATATTTAAAATGAAAGCTCAATATTTAATATATTTTACTTAATATAGATAAATTGCAATTTAGTAATGAAAGTTAGGCCAATCAGCTCCGTGCCGATATCCGCGTTTATCTTATTAAAAATGTATTTGATAATTATTAAGAGCAGATACGACAAATATCATTATGATTACGACACGACAAATAATTCTTTTGTAACTTTAAGCAAAAAATTGTTGCTTAAAGCAGCAAAAAATTGTTGCTTAAAGCAGCAATTTTGACTGTTTATGGGATTGTGTGGCCGCTATGTTGATTTTTTGAAATATTGAATCCTTGACAATGCGTTAATATCATTGGCAAGTAGACAATGGGAAGCTTTTAAGTAAATAGGTTTAAGGAGTTATTTAACTGTATGCAATACAGGCTGTATTAGGCTCAATGTACTTATAACACTATAATGTGTAAGTAATATCATCTTTATGTGTGTGACGAATGGCAATTTCATCATCCACTTATATAAAAAATAGGTAGCGAAGAGAAGTATTGCAGGTTCCATCTTTTCCGCATCGATCCGCAATTATTCAAATAATCGGTCAGAAACGTCTTCCCTGCTCCATATATTTTGTCAACTGGGACAAGTCTCGCAAGGTCGTATATCTTGAGCATCCAGGCCAAGCCGCCGCCGCCCCTTCCGCAAACTGTCCCATTGGTGTCACTGTGAGTGAGATTTCCTATCTGTATTAGAGAAATCCTTCTGTATGCTCGCTCACCATTTCCCTTCCTCTACATAGAGCATAGGTTCAGAACTCCACTTATATACCAGAATCCAAATACTATTTCTTCTGCGTAAGTATACTAATGTGGTACAATATATTATACGCATTTGAATCCCAGTTCAAATCAAACTGGGAGTTCAGATATGTATTTATGCATCAACAGCAGCGAAAAAGTCGAATTCAGTGGATCCAAATGCATAACCATGCCATGGCTGAAAATGCCATATATCATTATCAGACTTGGAAATCCATGCGAATATTTTTTATTAATATTCACAGCTTTATTTAGACATTTCTCTTCCTGTAGCACATTGTAAGCAGATTTGGTGAAAATTGTCTGACAACTTTTCTATATTTCGTAAGGATAAATACCATAATAGAAGAAAGTTCGATGATAAAGAAGCGAAAAGTACTACGAAGGTGTAAATCTCAAAAATGTAAATAAACTAATACTCATGTTCCTCATTTCTTGAAAAACAAATAGCCATCGATACAATTGAACCACTTTTATCTTATAACAATCTATATAACCTTATATGCATCTATAAATCCGTGATAAAATGACTTAGAGTTATCAAAACGTAGAATAAGACAAGAGATGTAGAATTTACAGTGTAATATCAAATTGGATGCAAAATGCATTTATAATTCCTAACACTAATCTTTAGAATAGTCTTTTGCAATCCACAACATATATAGGTAATCAATGTTGACAGTGATATTCACATAGTGATTTACCATTTGATTCGGCATACAACACAAGCTCCCTTAACTTAATTAACAATTTAGTTTAAGAAACGGAAGCCCTTTGGCGGTTCGAAGAACAAAACTCAAAACCACACTGAAACTCTCTCTCTCTCTCTCTTACACAAAGTTGCATTGCAAAGGATAGATAGAAAATCCAGTACAGGAAACTTTATTACAAGATGTTTTTTCTTAGGCTGATTAAGCGGTGCGGTGTACGAATGCGTATGTATGTATTACATAAGTAACATTTACAAAAAATATATCAATGTATCCAGTACCACAACCTGTTTCCCATATTTGGTTAGAATATTATATAATCTTGGCAATGCTATGCAAGCGTAAGCTAATACAGCTAAATAAAATAAATCATAAACCTTCTAAGGAGCTGCTGTTTGCTGCATGTAATTGGTAATGACAGTGCCGTATCAAAAAATGTCAGCAATGAAACTGCGACTTTAGCAGGGTTACTATTCTGTGTAATACAAAATAAACTTTGAATGCTAAGTTCTTGTTATTGACTTTGGTTTACGATTTTTTGAACGTGACTGACTGGTACCGGATAATAGGAAAATATCAAAGATGAAATCTGAAGAAAATAGAATGCCAAAGTCCAAGTTATCTTTGTTACTTAGTTATGTACAAGCATATACTACATAAATAACGTAGTATACTACACAGAAATTATGAATATTTATTACATACAATTATGACTGACTGAGTAAGCCTGATTTTGCATAGTGCTTGATATTAGATGCTCGTTATGCCGCTTATGCGGTAGTAATGGGATGGATAACTGCTATTATTACCTATCTTTTACGCGGTTTAAAGTTGAGCTTACATACTTAAGAACTTAAGTAGTGCTTTCTACATTATTTTTATATAATAAATAGACTATCCTTTGCCCACTAAAAATCGATACATTGATATTTTTGAGCAATACAAAACGTAAGTATACATGTTTGTATAACCGTCCAGCAAAAATATAGTAGCCTTAATCTGTTAAGCTTCCATTCTTCTTTCCATTCTCTAGCATTTTTGATCTAGATTCATTGGTTACCTTTGTTGATTCTTTGTAAGTATATAATATAGCGCTTTGTTAGTGTTTTGATGTTTTATAACGATTTCTGCCTGTCCATCACTTATATATATTTGAATCGTTACATGGCATGGCTTGAGAATCAGTTATGAAAGTTTGAGCATTCTATTGTACTATCAACTATTGACTTTTTAAGCTTTCTCTCCGACTTTCTCCTTGCATTGCTATCATAAAATGCTTTCAGATGGAAATGCTAGTAGAGATAGAGATCTATCTAATGCATAATTCTAACAATTTTTACTTGTGCACAAATATAGTTGTACTTATATATCGTAGATAACTATGTATATTACATACTTATTGTTAGTATGTTTGATTATACGTTGCGTTGGTGGCTTGGTCACTTTCCGTTTTCAGTTGTTAAGAGCGTTCTTTCTAGTGTCCATGCCGCAGGTGGTCTCTGTTCAGTCTCAAGTAGGTATTATCTTCAAGTTTTCTGGACAAAAGATTGATGAATCACATGCCATACCAACAGACAACTTCGCTGTTGTGTTCTATTCACTTCTGTTTGTGTTACTCAAGGTTTTGTTGTGTGAGCTGCATTTTGACATCACTATATATGTGAGGTTTGCCTCTTAAAAACTATATGCACATGCAACTTTCGCTCCTAAATCACAATAATATATCTCTACACATCCCTCCATAGTGTTAAAAATCTATATAATCATGGCACAACAAAATAGATACTCCCATTCACATAGAGAAATGTTCTTACAGTAAGAAGTCTAATTACAGAAATACAAATAGCGAAGGATAGTATAATATTTTGTCTATATTATTAAGTATACGTCTTAATTAGAATTATCATTGTACGTACACTGGAGGTTTGCAATTGAATGTTTACTGACCTTTCAATAACATGTTCACCAACCTTTACATTCTATTTGTACTTGATAAATCCGATTTAAATACATACAATAGGGAGTTCCATATTCGTCGATATAATACATAAATAGGTTAGTTGTGTCTATTGTGACCCAGAAAATTTGGTGGCAGTAGAGTGAAAGTAGAGATCAGGCTGACAAGTCGTAAATATATTTCCGTTAAATTATATAATCTTCTTATCATACATAAATACTAGGGCAAGTGAGTAGTAGTGGTATTAATGCTATACGATTGTCTTGTTGAGTAGGTATTAAACTAAACTTTGTATTATGTCCGCATTAAACAATAAATAAATAATTCCCCTACCGTTGATCGTATCTGAATCGTAGGTTCAACTGAATTGAGGGAATAAAGTCATTTATCTCTAATATCTGTACATTATATCCTATAATCGGATTTATAAATGGTACTCCTTTCACTTTCCATCATCGTTTCTTGTATAGCACATACAATTGCAAATCAAATGAGATTTCCTAAATAAACCATATAAAGTCAATAAAGAAACACAGATTATTAATCATTCAGTTGACTAAGTGCTGCCCAATAATAAGTTGCACTTTAATTCGCTCCATTATAGGTACGAAATGTTATTATTTACTGACCAATAAATATGATGCAGTAAGACGGTAGGTATATAGAAGCTGTATTATTAAATATACCATAGCTGCAATTGCAATTGTAGGACGTAAATAATGTCATGAAGTACTGCAACAAATGCTTGAGATATTTAGGTCTGTGTGGAATTGCCTGCTACGCTACATAATGACATAAAGAAAGCAGAGACGGAAATCGGGTTGCTTTTCAAATGAAAATGTGGTGTGGAATTAATTTGTCAATTTGAATAAAATTAAATAATTAGAAGGTCGTGGGATAAAATAGCTGAATTAAAAATCTTGATTTACCTGTATTTAATTGCAGATAAGAAAAACAAACAATAGTCCGCAATTAAGTATACTATTTATTATGGAAATTGAAAATGTTCCTAATGACGAAAACGCAAAAAATAATAGAATAATTAAAAATAAATCAAAAGCAATTCCAAAGTATGGAGAGATCAATATATTTAATGATAACATCTAGCTAATAATGACCACATTAGTACTAGGTGACACAGTACCATTTCCTTATGGAAGGACATTTCGTTTGGTATACGAATGATATGAACATTCAACGTAGAATGAGTAGCAAAACAAAAACTAAAATTTTTAATATCGGTGAGAAGAAAAGTATTAAATAGCTGTAGCAGTACCTACATTTGGTTCTATAAGAAGGTTATTTGAGCACCATAATTATGAATGCGCTCCATATGAAAAGTGTAGAACACTAAAAAATGAAAGGAGCATAAAAAGGACAATGAGATCCTCGAATCTTCACAGAGCTAGCTGGATATGAAAGCCGTCAGCTCGTTTCCTCCATAAGTTAGCATTCATTTGGTTGCTCAATGCTCACTGTGAAAGAAAATTTAAAGAATACTCAGAG
Source organism: Tomocerus mixtus (assembly GCA_034694165.1). NCBI lineage: Eukaryota > Metazoa > Arthropoda > Collembola > Entomobryomorpha > Tomoceridae > Tomocerus > Tomocerus mixtus. The sequence goes on along the minus strand of JAQFYC010001326.1, from coordinate 16,899 downwards.
AGGAAACGAAATATAATATGGGAATCTTATACTGCAACAGATACATATGTACACATAATAAATATATAGAATTCAGCGTAGTCATTTTTTGCCATTATAGAGCACTCACTTCACTTTCACTGCTGTAGGAAAGTATTGCGCAATCCGTCCCTGGCTCATTTCTATTGCGAAAGAAGTACCCCAATAAGTACATATGGAATGTATAGTATATGTGTAGGTACTACTGTATGATATGAAATTTTATATGGAAATCGTTCCTACAATTTTCCACGATTATGGGAAAATTGAAGAAGAAAAGAAATAGAGACGTAATGTAAGTAGTGAAGAATAAGAATAGTACTGAAGCTTCTATATCCTTCTTAGCCCTACATGATATCTTTAGCTGCTGCGACGCCCTCAATTCGGAAAAGTTTTCGACTATTTGGGTCTAGCTGAAGCTGTACCTCCGTATGATATGATATGATGTGATGTGTGCAGTCGAAGAAGGAAGACAAGCCAAGACAATCCAATGAAAGACTAGAAATGAGACAGTAAAATGAAGTACATTTCATACTATACATTGCTTGAGTCCCTCTGCTCTGGCTCTGGCTGCGTTACTCTCCTTCTTGGAGAAAGGGCTTGAAATACAAACAAAGATTATTCGAACTGGAGAACCGGAGTCGTTTCAGAATGGAAACGTATGCATATGAGACGACACACATAGAGAACAATGATAGTTTAGTTTAGCTTACTTAGTTTAGTTTAGCGAAAGAGAAAAGTTGAGCTAAAGTCTCAAATGACACAAGTTTTAAGTCGGTGAACAAAATTTAATGAAGTTATAGAAGAAAGCTTAAGCGGGTTACTCTTGCAGCCAAGCCAGACCAGTCCAGGACCAGACAGAAGTCTACAGTCTACACAACTCTACATTCTATCCATATTGCATAGAAAATAGAATTATGCTCTTTGGTTTGCTTTTCCTTTCGTCTTCTTGTCCCATTTGGTTGTTTTCTTTCCGTTATATCCTCTTCTTATGCTCTGTGTAGACTTTTACTTACATTTCATAGAATACATTGCCAGACACTTCCTTTGGTTCCGTTACTATTGCCATTGCTATACTCCTTTTCTTCGCCAATGCCTCTTAGTTTCTCTTTATCATCCTTTCACTCACTCATAGTTCACATTTACATCATAAGAGGAACTCTCCTTATATTATGCTGGATCATATCTTTGTTATGTATAAGCAATACCTAGTAGTATAATGTTATGATAGCATTTGTGTTTCTTATACTCACTCTTGTAGCATATGTAGCCAATCAGTAAAGTGAGGAAGCTGTTAGTATTTTAGACTCTGAATACATTCTGCACAACTATTACTCTATTGAAAACTGCATAATAAATACAATACCAACTAACTATGGACACAAAGTTTCCTTAGAAATTTTGTAATCTTATACTTGAATTGACATTCAAGCAGATGTTCTACTTCCCAATAGTCAAGTGGTACTTCTAGACTGTCTTTTGCTCTAAATATATTTACACCTTTACAAACTTTCGAAGATGTTAATCAGGTTACTCTAAAATACTAAATAATTAAGACTTCTATTCCCAAATTATCTTTATGCAATAAGAAAGCATTGATGGTATTAGAAATAAGAAAGTCTATCGAAGCGATTGTATGTTTCAAATATTTATATAAGTAGACTTAACGTATAGCGTAGCTCATAATTCAGCTGCATTGTCAATTTTGCCATGTGAATTAATATCCACTGTGTATCGAGAACTACATTCTGAATTATAGTGTGTATATACAGTAGATGCAGCTTAGCGGAACTTTTGCAAAATCTGTATTCTTTTACTTTAAATCTTTTACTGTTTTCACTCTTGCCACTTTGAGATTTGAAGTTGCTTGACTAGTGAAAGAAAAATATCAACAAAAATTTATTGGTATTTTTAGATACTTAGTAAAACTAGAACTATACCTAGGTAGTAGTATCTATTTTATATGATGGTAGTTATGTAATATCAGCTTTACGTCTCCTACCTCCACATTTTATACATAATCTGGATGAACTGCAGAAACTCAGCGCTAACGTAAAAGTAAGTTAACTTGACATGACTTTCATTGACTTTCTCTTCTGACTACAGGAGCTTTGTTCACTAAACCTTGATATGGGATGGGAGTTGTTCTCCTGTCTCCTCTCTCATTGAAGCATAGTCGACGTTGCATTTATGTTTGGTTTGAGCTTGCTATAAGTTGTGAGTAAGTTAACTGACTGACGACTTGAGCTCAGCACCATCAACCAGACCAGTCAGCTACACTTATTGACGTGAGTTAATTTGTACTCCTTCACATTTAGGAGGTAGTGCAAGAGCTCTTGTGTAAAATTACTTTCTTCAAGGTAAAAGAAATGCACACAATGTGTTAACTTGAGTTGTTTGCCACTTGAGATCTTTCTCCTTTCATTACTTGCCCGCCCAACTCAGCTTTATGTATTCTCTACATTACAGAGTTACAGACAGGAGCAAAGGCGCTTTATATTTTATTACAATTTTCTACTCATAACATTATTTTATTTTATATAAGGCTCTTCTTTTAGTATGTACTGCTAAAGGTTCAGGTGACCTTCTTCTCTCTCACTGCATATTGTTATTATACACTAAATATTATGAAGTCATTTTTCTTGAGCTTAAGATGAAACTTGAAACTTGTAAGTAAAGTAATAAATATTCTAAGGATTTGTCATGTCAGTGATACCATTTGAAGCTTAGTTATATAAATATGCACCCATTATTAAACTTTTTCTTAAGGTTTCATGTTTTATAGGCTCCTAACCTAAATATTTAAGTTCAATGTAATGTAATCCTGTCGCTTATTCCGAAATTAATTAGCCAACCTCTCACTGAGAATGGTTAGGTTGACAAGCATACGCATATGCAATTGAGAAATTTATAATACCAGTAAAAAATTCTAATCCTTCTTTTACTGTAAAAACTATTACCATTTTTTTAAGTAAATTTGTACAACCTAAATTAATTTGGATTAAGCATTGCTGGAGCATACGTACCTAACTTAATTATATAGATACTCAATTGATGTTTAGCCCCAATAAAAATCTTTTGCTTGTAAAACTTAACAATAGGTATATTCCTTTTTAATAATTAAAAGCACATTTTATGAAGTAAATAAAATATCTTAGAGATAAAAAAAATAGCTCGTGATCCTAGTGAAAACAAGCCGATATTTTTCTCAAAATGTTTGAGCAAGTAATGCGTATTCGTCGTAACCTATAATTGGGTGTTATTTAGTCGACATCCTGTTTTTGCTTATACTTAGCATCCGCCTATTTTCAATCAGTGCATTACTTACTCAAGACCTCCTTGTACAACAACATTAAAACATTACTTTTTCTAGGTTTTTTGCTAAAGTTAGCTTAACCCAATCAAACAAGCCAAATCCCTTATTAACCCTGGCCAATTGCAGTGCAGTGAAAGCCCTGCATAATATTCAAACGTTTATGGTTTTCTAGTGTAATGTTATGAATAAGTTTCTTGTGTGTTATTTGACAATCTGGTGGTAGTTGGTCATGGGAAAGTCATAGATAAATTTGAATAGGAAAAGTTGAAGTTCCTCTGCATGTAGAAGAAGGTGAAAGAAAAGAGGAGCTGCTGCATAGCACACAAGCTGGTTGAATTTGGCTTTGACTTGCCTTCGTTTCGTTGTCGTTGCGACTCCCTCTGTTCAGTCCACTCCACTCAAGTTGAATGAGAATGAAAGAGAAAGAAAAAGGGAAAGCTGGATGGCTTGGTGTGTGACGACTGAACTGAGCTGAGTCTTGACTTGACTTTCCTTGCCTCGTCGCCGTCGTACCATAAATAGTTTAGCGAATTTTCAATGACAGAAAGAAAGTAATTTAGCGCCCGAGGAGTGATTTAAGGTTTCATAGTCTTTTATTTTGTGTCGTTGAGAAGTGCCATGAGGAAACCATCATTCTCTCTCTGGGTGACACTAATTAAGAGACCCAACCACAATCCACTTACTAGCACAGTTTAATATGAAAATACTACTTACTACTACTACCAACATAACACCAACTGCACTACACTTACACTACACTACTACTTAAGCTTAGGTAGGCACATTTTCACTCCTTCACTTGACTTCAACTTATCTTCAGCTGTTTCTGTTTCTGTATCTTGTACTGTACTACTTTTTGCCAAAAGATCTCTTTCGGTGTCTTAGGCACCGTGCGCTGCCTCTGTGTCTAGTAAAGGACGTCTCAAAAACCTGCCCTTGACGTGGACGACTATTCTAAAAGTCATCCGACCAAACAGCCGAGACAAGACAAAAAAGACAGGCTTCGCAATACCAACCAGGTCCATAACCAGCATAACAAAGCAGAACAAACCGGCTAAATTTGTTCAGCTCAGTTACACAGTCAAACTACCATTATTACGCATTACTTTACATATAAATGGGAAAAATGAACTAAATAAAGAAAAGAAAGTTACCTATAAGATGTATGCATATTTTCACAGGACATCCCTAACATTTGAATTTCAATCAAAATGTTATGTTTATGCTCAGAAATTGAAGTTTTTGTTTTTTGCATAAAATATGTTTCATGTTGTTCTAAGAATAGTATTGCTGTATCGATTACTATTTTAGTTTTCTGTAGGATACCTTGAGTAAAATTACATAAAATGCATTGTATACTTGCCAAATGTATATTAACTAAATTATGTGCCAGAAAATGTAAATTGAATGCATCTTCCCTTGATTTGGAATTTTTCTTCCGGCCATGTTTCCCCTTCCTGCAGAAAAAACTTTGGAATGCTGCAGACTAGTTTGCTGTCATTTCTGTATAAGTAGAAATCTATTGTACTATGTACATCTAGTACTATTATATAGGTACTTATACAATAATCATATCATCCTTGCAAATATGTATTCTATTTGTGGCAGATATACCATATAAAATGTACATTACATACATAATATATTCTTGTAACTGAGTTTGCTGTCTCTATCTGAAGGGAAATATCTAAAATTAGTTGGAGCCAGAGAAGACATAGGACGACAAGAGTGTTCGTCCGTGCTAGAGCTTTCAGTTCCTAGAATTTTCTTTTTCAATGCAACTACTACGGTTTGGCTTTGGATATCCGACTGCTATTAAATAGCAGCTGTAGCTGTAACTGCAGATATAATAATGTGGGTTAGATTTAGGTAGGTTATTTTCCATTTTCGCATTTGGTGAGCTGAATGGGCCAAGCAAGCGAGGAAGGGAAGTCTACAGTCTACTCTACACACAGTGAATCGTCTTGAGTTGACTTTCGATGCCATTCATTCAGGGATGATATGCTATAATGTACAGACTCTATTTCATCGGGAATGCTTTCAAGCGCATAATATGAAAGCAATTCATTGTAGTGGATGACATTTCAAATTATATTTCCTTCTCTATTTCACATAAGTAGTTTAGTAATCGGGACGAATCCTTCAGTTCAGAGTTCAAAAGCTATTGTACTACTTATTGCTTGCATTCTTCTACTAACTCTTCTCTGGTCAGTCTAAAAAAGGTCTTTACACTTTCTAACTGCGTCTGTCATTTACTATTGTCCCAAATTATAATCTTCACAATCATTTGCAATCCATAATACTAGTCGGGCTTTCGATTTCTGTTGTTGTACTTTGCATGGCTCGTGTCGTGGTTCTACCTAAGCATAGCTATAGTGGCAAAGTAGGGGTCCGAATTTGAGTTCCAGCTAACAACTATCAAATTTTTCCCTACTCCTAAAATTATATTCAAAAGAGGAATAAATAATTCCTCTTTTGAATAATTATTAAGGTAACTGTAAAAAAGCCTGTAGCTGTGTATCTACAATACATATAATGTACAAAATCCATGATCCAAAAATAATTCTACAACGGTATTATCCCTCTTTTTATAATTTCATATAATTAGTCAGCAAAAAATTAGATTGATTGTGGTTGGCAATTGCAGATAGTTGAATACATACGCACTATAATTAAACGAGTAATAATTTTATTGGAATAATGTCAACCTTTTAGAAATAATTTTCGTTGCTGATTATTGAATATTTAGTTACCTTTAGCTTTAGTTAAGCTAAGAACAACTTCTTAGAAGCCATATCTTATTATTAAGAATTTTGGCAGCAATGTCTGTGCCTAAACCAAAAGGGTTAGGAGAGTAGATGCAGAACAGAATCTTCTATTTATAATAATAATGTGGAAAGTATCTATTTAATTGTCTCTAGTGGGCTTCCTGTATTCATTTACAAAGTAAGAATGGTACACGTGGAGAAAGGATAATTTGATTAAGAGCTTTTAAATGACATACGAGTACACGGCATGATTTAGTACCAGGGGGAGTGTCAAAACGACTCTTTCTAGCTGTAATAAATAGCTAGTCATATTTTAGCTAAAGTGAGTCTCCAGGTTAGCTTAGGCAAGAAGCCAAGCCAAGGGAAAGGAACAAAACTTAAACTTACATAAGCTATATTATGTAAAATATAATTTATATAAAAAGCAATACAATACGGAAGCGGTCATATCAACATAATATTTATCTTATACCACGACTACTACCACCACCAGCTTTTCGAGAGTTAAGTCAGCAGGTGAAAGTTCACTCATTTCATGAAAACAGATGCAGGCCATAAAGTCTCAGCTAGGGTGCATGAATAAGAATGAGACAGAATAGCTATGTGTTTGGCGAAATAAATAAACTGAGGAAGGAGAAAGCATGCCTATCTACTCTGAGCAAATGCGATGTAGTAGGTACTATCTTTAGTATAATATATTTTGTATTTAGTGAATAAGTCTGTGCTGTACAAACATAACGGCGGGGTGGATGCATGCGTTGTTATAAATGAAGTGCTGAATATTTCACAATGCAGTAACGTAATTGAATCAGATAAAAGCTGCTGAAGGAAGAAAATGAAATGCCAGGTAAAACAATCAGCATATCATTCACACTGGTTGGGTATTAAAGTTTAGTAGATAACTTTTGTGTACCTACTTTGTATAGCAGAGTGTATAGGCAACAATATGGTATAATAATATATGTATCAAGATTAAGAACATTCAAAAACACAAGAAAGTCTAATTTACTTACCTTTACCTTAACTTTCTTGTGTATATAATATATACCTATAAGTACCTGACTGTCAATGTAGTTTTTCAACGTGTTTTAATATATTCCCGTTGTAAACTACCATGTATAGAAAGAGCATCAATTCAACAGCTATTCAAGAGCCTTTCTTAAGAAAGCTTTCTTTTGTTCTTTACTGTGCTTACATACATATATATTAAGTACGCATACGTTTATGTGATTACATGTACGTACGTATGTGCGTTCCCAAATAATTTATAGGCTATATAGTGAAGGTACCGGCTATATGTTAAGTAAATATATTAGGTATTACGTAAGCAAGTCCTAAATAAACGAAAACCTGTAGGAGGTTCAGTTTAGCTTTAACAAGTCATGACAAATGATGGACATTAATCAGTATTTGAGTCGCAGCCATTTACGTGACCAGAGCTAGAAAGAGAGAGTGGTTGTTTAACTGTTTAGGCAAAGCCAATTTATTTGATGAAGTATGTAGGTAGTCCTGTTGTGATACCCAAGCATTTTTAAGGATTTCATATCTACTTACGCTTTCGGAATATATTTTGGTCGTATCGTAGTAATAAGTTAATATATCTAGAATATATATCTATCCTATAGGTTAATTTTTTATTTGTCTACTGTAGACTGTAGATCTGGACTTCTGGTCAGTACACAAACATTTACTTAACCCGAGAATCTATCTTCTATTTACTTAGGTAAGTTAGTTGAAGCAAGCCTGTTTAATACGCTACTATCGACTAAATATAGCAAGTACTATCAGTATATATTATAATGCTGTTTCTCGTGTTTGAATTTCGGATTAGATGGGCAGGAGGATTGGTTTTATTTATTAAAATACGTAGGTAGGAGCACAGATAACGATAAGTAAGGGTAGTTGGATTTATTTTGTTTATATTAAAGAGCATCAGGTTGCAGGTGAACTCTTATCTCAATTTTTCAACTTTCAAGAAGAGTATATGGAGCTAAAGATTTTTTAGCTAGTATTTCTCTTCACGTACAGAAAAATACATTTTATATTGTATATGGGTTTAACGTGCACATAGGAAAAGGTATAGGTACAAAAAGGTTATGTTTCGTAAACAAACGTATAATGTTGTTACATGTTAACATACCCAGAAAGTATGTAATGTAAAGTGCTATGTACCATGTACATCTAAAGTTTCTCTGACTTTCTGGAATCTCATCCAATTCAGTTAGACAGCATTGAGTGTTCAATCTAGCCAGTTCTCTTAAGAACATGAAGAAAGAAGGTTCAAGGAAGGTAATTCTCATTGCATTTCTCGTTGCTCCTTCATTCTTGCAGTTTATCTGAACTGAACTGAAAGAGTCTTTTAGTAATTCATTGAATTTAGTGCACATAGGCAGAGCAAGCAGCCTATGTACTTTGTAATGTTGACTTGAGCCCTTCCAATGCAATGCAATATTGTTGCCTCCACAATTTAATTTGCTGCATTGCGTTTTTCTTTCAGCTGGATTTTCAACGATGTGTTTATAGGAAGAAGACTTTTGTTTTAGAATGGAATTTTCTTTGCTTTTCTTTTTGTTTCAATTCTAGTTAGGATTTTTGGATGTTTTTCTCTTCTCTGTACTTCATTCTTGTTTAGGAGTCTTAGCCTTTGTGTTGTGTAATGCAATCATTTCTTGGGTATTACTGACATGAGGATTAAACTCAATCTCTGAACCACCAAACGAAACTAGACTGGCTCTGTTCTACTTTCATGTAGTTACTCTCTTCCTTTTTGTACTCTAAGGAATATAGACAATGTTCTCGTGATCGTTAAGATGTCAATGAGGTAGGCTCTCTATCCTCGGGGCAATTCTATATTTTAACTAGATTGTAGAATTTACTATTTACTACAACTAAAAACAGAAGCCAGCACAACGTGTTATACAAGGCCGTTAAGACCATATATATTACAGAGTGCTACTACTACTTATACCTAAAACCCGGTATTTACCGTCCTATTATTAAGGTTTCGGCTTCCATTTCATATTTGCTCAATTTCAAAAGGTCAGTTTCCACCAAAATGAACAAGAAAAGATGAAAACAGGTAGAAAAATTTAATTTATAGGTAAATACAGTGGTCTACGTAAAAACTAATAGTCCAATTACATGGAAATCAAATTGCAACTATTATTCATGAAGAAAACTTTTAATCAACCTAATGCTTCATTATTGTATTTAATATAAAAATTAGATTTATGCTAATGAAAGTCGACATACCTAGTAATAAAATAAATGCAAATTAATTAAATGTTTGCAAAACATCGTCCTTTTTTCTAAATATTTGCAAGAAAAATAAAGAAACTAAAACTGTAATATGTTATGGATGGTTTCGCAGAGACACTTTAAGTTTCAACTTTTATATACATTCGTAGTAGAACTGGTCCACTTTTGATTCTAAAAATAGAGCAGTCTTTTTTCAATGTGCAGATTTCTTTCTGCTTACATTCTGCAATTTAATTTTGCAATTTTGGTGTGCAGGGACTATAGTACAGATTATAGATAATACTTCTACACAGTAGTATACATAGAGTACAGTGGATGCGTTCAAGTTCAGTATAGCGTGGAATAAGAGGATTTAGAATATGATGTGATGATGTGAAATGTGAGCTACTGTACTCCATTCGAAGGAACTACAAAACTAAGTCTAACGGGGAATGGATGCAATGAAATGAACATGAATGCACTCCCCGACTCATTCACTCGATTCGAGTATCTGTGCATGCATCGAGTGAGTGACTATTATTATAAGACATGGATTCAGGATTCCAGTAGTTGTACTTGTAGTGCAGTATGTCCATGTCCATACAAACGTATTACAGATCTATTCTGTGTGCAGAATAGTAGTGGCAATAGCATTGGATTGCTTTACGCTTTCTTCTAATGTAAGTAGACTAAGAGTATTCTAAGTCTACTAAGGAGCATCACATCACATTATAAAGTGAGTGAAAGGACGAGTGGAAGAATGGAGTGGAAGTGAAGATGAAACTAAAAACTAGAAGAGTGAGCGAGAGGAGTGATGTTCCTAAGTAAGTAAGTAAGCGTTAGCTCTTCTCCTTTTCTGAGGCATGAAAAAGAAACTTTCAAATCAAGAAAGACACAAAACGAAGAGGCAAAAGGAAAAGTGTGAAAGAAAAAGACGAGGAACGAAGAACGAAGAACCAAAAACGAAATGTAGATGAAGAAAAGGAGAAAGGAAAGCAAATCTTGCCAAAGCGTTGTTCTCTCCTCTTAACTTAACTATGTATGTACATATATATGTATGTAATGTATGTAGATGTATGTTCAATATTGGGACTACACTCTATGGTACTACTTACTATTTCGTACTCATCTTCATCTTCAGTACCGGTTTGGTGACTCGCCTGGGATGTCCTGTTAGTAAAATCTCTCTGTCTCTTTCCGAATCACTCGCTCAGTCAGTCACTGTGGCATAGCATGGCCATGGCAATACTTATGGTATGGTACAGTATAATGGAAACGACGTAAAGAACTCTCTCATGTAATGTGCTATGAAACGGTATATTAGTATCCATACAGAGTACTTACTTATTATAGGAAAAGAATACTTACGTAAGGTGGAGGCATAATACATACATACTACGTATACTATTTAAGTTAGTTATAGCGGAAGAACTTGTGAGGCTGAACGAAGACTTAAGTTCATTCGTTGTCTTGCCTTGGATGTGTTGCAAGTTGCCATTGCGCCGTGGATGGAAAGTATATGCTTCCGCTTGGCTGAATATTCATAAAAAGAATAAAAAGTTCTTTCATGCATCCATTATGGAGAGCTTTCATTTTAATCTCATCAAAGATGTCGAAGCTACTCGTTTATCTTTAATGAAACATCTACAACTTATAGCTAAGAAGACATGACACTTCGCTTTCTTTACTTTCACGAGAGTGCTACACTACACTAACTTTTACTCTTTCCCGATGCCTTCCATGCATCCCATTTTATATGCTAATGCACCATACATACATATACAATACAATACACTTCACTTAACTTGTGTCAAAGTGTATGTATACTACATGTGATGTGATATAGAACTTATATTTATATTTGTATTGTACTGATAGCATCTATAGCTAAGATCAAATTGAGACCTTATGGCATATGTGTGTATACATTTTGTAGTTCGGGAGACAAGACAATCGATTCGTATCACATCAACCCTCTCTTATTAAATAATTCTTTGGAAAGAACATTCTCGGCTCAAATTCACTCTCATCATTTGCTCTCCAATACTACAGTATCTAGTGCTTGTGTCTTTCAAGGAGATGAAATTACTCGCTCATTTGCTTAATGAGCATTAGTTTCCATTTTGGTATTCAAACAATAAATATAATTTAATATCAAATTTTACTCTTTGTGTAGCATAATAAAATTAAACATAAATTAATAAGGTATGGCGTTTTTTAGCTGTATATGGCATAAATTATAGCTAAGTAAATATATTATATTAATAGTTATACTAGTATATTACATATAAAAGTAAATAAATCTTGTATTCATATACGGACAATGAACTTTTCAGAAAATGTCACATTCAAATCTAAACAAAACTGCAAGCACCTTTATGTTCGCTTTGACATTGATGCTGCAATCAAAGTAGCAATAAGAAAGCCCTTTGACCTAAGAAACAATACAGCCGTTGATCAAAATTGTAGTATACATGTTGTGCAAATAATAACAATCACAAAGCCCTCCTAAGATTATTTAGCGAACAACTGGCTTTCTTCTAGTCATAACGTCAAAGAAATGAGTTGCGATTTTGTCAGTCGTTGGCTTTCAATACTTCAGTGAGACTTGACCTTTTCTCCTTTCCATCGAACCGATGAGACGTCTGGATTTGATGGAAAGAAATGAACTAAACTGCAGTAAAATCGTTATTGGACTATGCTGGAACTGGCAGTAGAGTATTATAGATGTAAGTAATATGCTTGGAATGAAAGTATAGAAGTAGAGTAGAAATGCTATTGAAATGAGTCTATAGTGAAGTAAGTAATGTTTTGAGGGAAAAAATTATCTCAATCTAACATACATATTATTATATTATACTTTTCGGTGAAGTATAAGTAGTTTCTTGAGTATAATATAATGGTGACGTTTAGAATGCATAGAAGAGTAGGGAAAAGAGGAGGGAATAAAACTAAAGTTGGATACCCCATTGGCATTTGGTAAGAAGTAAGAGTTGAGTTTGAGTGAGTGAGTTGATGGAAGACTTGTTCATTCTTCCCTGGTTCTGTTCTTTGCTCTCCTGGCTTGCCTTGGCTTGATGTTGGTGTTGGCTTCGTCCTGTCCCTGTCTTGAGTTCCTGAGTGAGTAGTACAAGCAAGAGGTTATGTATAGTTGACGTTGACTTTGACGTTGACTGTCGTTTTCAAGTGAATTGAGCAGACTCCATTGAAACGGGAACTCTTGCTGAAAATCTACTTTTAGTAATACACATTTGACTCCATAAAATTGAGTTAGCACAAGACTATTCACACGCACACAACTACTATTACTACACTACAATACAACACAGTAGTTGATCTGTAACAATGCAAGTCATCTATCTCTCTATGGGCGAAAAGTGAAAGCATCCATTCTGTTGTATAATGTAGCTATAATATAGTTACACAGAGTAAAAGATTTCATATTATGTAGTGTTGACTTGAGCCTATGGTATGTATAATAATGTTATTACAAGGACAAGAATGATTTCTTACACTATACAATAGCATACTATGTATATATAAAAGCGTTTCAACTTTCAAGTTAATCCAATTTGACGAGGCTATTCACCAGTCGATTTGGCGAGTCAACTCCAATATAACACATAACAACTGGATGGCCTTCTACACACTTTCACTACTTTCTCCAAGTGAAATTCTCAGATTTGGGCTTAGGAAGGAATAATGGAGAAACCATGAAGCCGAAGAAAAAGGCAAGCCAAGGATGATTCTAGTTCTGCTCTACTGCAGTACAGTACACAGAACTTTATTGCTAACATTCAAATCCCCGTCCCGGAAAAAGTAACGGCACTACAACTATAACTACAATACAACACCCATTCCTTACGCACTGCTAAAGTAAACAAAACACTAGAATTACAATTGTATAACACATTTATTCTACAGCTCTCTATGCATGCTATGTACTACATACTCTACTCTAGCCGACTCAGCAAAAAAGGGTTAAATTCTCTTATTTTCCTGTCTACTCTCCTAAATTTGGTACATTCTCCACTCTGGGAGGGAAACACTATCTACAGGTGGTCATAATTTTAGTTATATGAGCTTACGACAACTTACTAAGAGTAACACATTCTTTATACAGAGATACGAGGTAGTTATGTTCATGCATATATTATACTTACTACTTGCCATTAGTACACGTGTATTTAATATCATGCTTTCTCTGCTCTTCTTCTGCGGATATGCATAATACAGATATAATGCGGTTCTTCCTACACAAACTCTGAGACAAACTAAAAGTACCTTTGCTATAATACACATAGATGTCTAAGTAGTTACCTGTAAGTACGGAGAACTTAGTTCTACTAATATGACAAGCTAAACCATTGTAATTCTATTCTTATGCAAGTTTTTAGCTTTTGCCTTTTATTCACGTTATGGCTATGATGATGGGATCTCATGGTTCGTAGAATGGAGCAGTGGAATGGAATAATATACGAGGGCAAATGCAATGGAATGCAAAGCAATTGCTCTCTCCAAAAATACATTATATTATATTACAAATACTATAACCCATTCCCCGTCGTCAGTTGGCTTTGGTTTGTTAAGGATAGGACCATCTACATATTAAATACCTATAATAGGTGAAAGATTCTTCTATGTACATATGTATATCACTCAATGTATGTATGCACTTTATGGGGTGAACTTGCGAAGCTCTCGTATGAACAGGAAGGAAGTTCCCAATTCTAGTCCAAGTTCTATTATCGTAATATGATACGACAGTATCTTGTTGAATAAGTACATCTGTAGTATTGTATAGTACGGCTATAGGACATATCTCTGTGTGAGAAAACTGAGTAGACACTCAGGTTATATCAATAGATACAGATAGGTATGTGCATTCTACTAGTAACCTATAAAATGCCGGTGGTGCCCTTCTGTATGTATTATTCTCGAATGGCTGATAATTTAATAGGGATGACATACTCCATAAACGGGGAAACGTGGTAGGAAAATTCAGGAGAAAGTTTAAATACGTAGATATACATAAACCAAGCATAAATTGGGAAAAGAGAAACTCTGTATTAATATCTAGTGTAGTACACCCATTGTTACTATGTATCCACAAGTGAGTGAGTTTCTCTGTGCAAAATTGCAAGGCTTCTTCCAACACTGTCTTGTTTTTTATAACTGAAAGGAGGAAGGGGCATTTCGCTATACATATTTATATGCATGTTATGTCTATGATGAGTTTTACTTTGTAAACTAGAACAAAGAATGGACTGAGTGAAGCAAACGTACTTAAGAAGAGAATGAGACTCTGTTCACATCACTATGGTACATAGTTGGTTTGGTAGTTACAAACTAAGTCCATGCATAGAACGTCACAGTTACTGGATTTGGATTTGAAAGGGGGAGAAATAAGTCGACATTGTTTGGTCTACATGGCCATGTTGTAATGTAGGGAACCCGATGCATACCAACGAGGCTCATCCCTAATACGGAGGAACTTACACTTATAATATTAATATTACGTAGTTTTAGTTCACTTTCTATGTATTTCTTGATAGTCCTATAGTAGAGTAGTGTGTGTATCTACTGAGGTAGGTAACTATTGAGTCAGACAAGAGTACAGTATAATAATAGGTACCCATATACTTATATGTTCTATATTAGTATTCGTGGAAGTTGTAGTCCCATTAATAATACAAGGAACCAACCACTCGACTCCATACATAGTAAGTATGTATCATTTCTAGTTATATTATGTGCATGATGTACTATACAGCAAGTATTACTATGCACTATGTACATTCTGTGATCTTATAATTTGACTAGATTTTCTCGGCGATTATACACTAATATTAAGGGAAGTGGATAGAAAAGCGAAAGAAAAGCAGGATGGGAGGGAACTGTCTGATTACATTTTCTTTCTCTTTGTTCTTTCGAGTGGAAGTGATATAATTCCTGAGAAGGCGAGCGAATTGA
The DNA here is from genome assembly GCA_034694165.1 of Tomocerus mixtus. Taxonomy (NCBI): domain Eukaryota; kingdom Metazoa; phylum Arthropoda; class Collembola; order Entomobryomorpha; family Tomoceridae; genus Tomocerus; species Tomocerus mixtus. The sequence continues at coordinate 1,587 of JAQFYC010001326.1, read as the reverse complement.
GTAACCAAGGAAAGCATATGTCTATAATGTCTTGTTGCAATAACTACGGCATACACTCAGACAGACATACTTACTTTGCATAGTGGAAGAAGGGAGAAAAATAAAGTGTGTAGGCAGACAGGCGAGAAAAAGCCAAGGAAAGCCAAGTCAAGTCATTCAATACGATGTAATGTCAAACAGTTTTCTCTATGTATGTAAGTGTATGTAAGCTGTAGCCTGTAGTGCAGTGAGTGCTTTGGCCTTATGGATAATATTTTGTGTACTGTAGTAGAAGTAGAGTAGATCTCCTATAATATCTGTATAGGTATATTGTATATCTAATGGGTCCATACTACTTATATGTAAAGAGACACACTCAAACTAATAATACTAGTTTGGAGTAGGTGCAATATGGCTATATAGTAGTAAAATGTTTTCAAAGAACTTGAACACACTGCACCGTTCAGTTCAGTTCAATTCAATTCAAACAGAAAGAAAATAGTGAAAAGGTAACACAGCGGGTAAATGGAAGATGATAAATCACTCGATGAGAACGTCATTGGGTCCTTCTAACGCAATATTTAATGCAAGAATCGATATTCTGTCTTCTGGACAAAAATCATGCACAGACATAAGAGTGCTGACTGCTGACTCTACTTGTCATCATACTTACAATGCTGTGACTTGGCTTGGCTTCTGTGAGAAAATAAAACTTCGTAAATGTGTGCATCAACTGAATTTTGTATAAGTGGATAAATATAACCAACATAACACCTTCTGAAACCAGGCTACTACAAGCTTACAATTACTATAAGGAGAATAGTTGTACTTACACATTAAAAATTGTGAGCTACTATCGTTTCGGATGATCAGAACTTTAATTACAGACAAAAATGCATTATTGCGACTTTGAAAACTTGGGAGTAATAATTTATTAACAAATATTTAGTGCATCAACTATAAGAAGACTGGTTTACACTACTCTAGTAGTAGAAGGATTGAGATATTCTTATTGCAATTGCCACTTACTTATCATTAGGGAATCAAAATAATCTTTCAGCAGCATTTTACAGATATTTTGATTAATTTGTTACGTCATAATGATTTATGGATGAGTTATATTCAAAATGATTACATACCAAAGCCAAAAATGAAAGATGAGTTGCGGATGAAACCAGTATACCAAGAAACTCTGTCGGTTTACTATAAGAATTATATTAATAACAACCATGTTTGTAATTGTTGCTTAAACTCTCATTTTATTAACAAATAACCTTTGGAAGGCTGAGTCAAATAACACTTATGAAAATAATTATCTGTGCATGGATTGGATTTGTGCGTGTTAATGCCTAGTAAAACACTATTTACTAACACTCATTGGACTTTACTCGTTTTTATAAGTGGATATAGTGAAATATATCTACCTCTGAAGATGCTGAACTGAACTACATACTAAATTATATTCAAATTCGAATTGATGATAGATTTATGGATACATAAAATACTCAAGAAGAAATAAAACAACTTTTGTTTAAGGAGCCCGGTCGACTCTAAATACATACGACTATTTTCATGAAAAAGTTCATTTGCGCCTGCCCTTTTTTCTTG
>JAQFYC010001325.1:0-35991 GCA_034694165.1 Tomocerus mixtus | reverse complement strand
CCTGAGTACCCAAAACAGGATTATCGGCTTATCTCCGACCTTACCTTTAGGGATTTGCCGCATAAACATACAGGCCCACTATTTACATCTTATAAAATATTGGAAGGAACTGATGTGCATAGGTAATAGGCAGAGTTTCCTGCATGCAATGCAAAAGTTATTCTAAGAATTAAAGTAAGTTTATATTACTCAACATGCAGTAATTGAATTAACAAAATCAAATTCAAAGTTGTATGGAATGAATCAGGTTGCAATTAGAGAGTTTATTCACCCATAACACTATATGTGTACGTACTCAAGTATTCTGCATGCGTGCCTAAATAATCTGCGGAAGTTGTATGTATTTAAATTGTAAAATGAATCCTCTTACTAATAATACCTTCAGTCGGAACTTTTCCACTCTGTGGCTCATACCAACACAGTACAGATAAGCGTAGTCGGTGAATTTGTTTTGTGAAACTTGAATTGACCTGGTTTTAGGATACAATTATAGCATGAAATCATAGATTACTTAGGTATTGGGCTTGTACCTACTACAATGAAATGGTATGTCATATCCAGTTAGCATTTAATCAATTTGTACAGGTACATAATAAATACATGCGTCCAAATGCATGTTATACGAAATACACTATTACTATTACATCGCACAAACTGTCCTGACATCGAGTTTCCTATGTTTTATTTTCTTTGCGTTTTATAATTTTCTACAGCCGTAGTGAGTATCTGTATGCTGGAAAGGAACTTGAAAATAAATACATACCTATTGCATGCGAATAGGGTAAAACATAAAAACTTTGTATACAGGAAACATGTTACACGTTGCATCGTATACTTCAGAATTAAGCATCTCATGAATTATTCAGGCGTGATATTATTAGTTTACATTTTTCCAAGCATCACTTTTCAATCTTACAATTATTTGAATGCCAACGTCCAAAAACGACTCCAAAGAGTTCGGTAAGGCATGTGTCCACTTCAATGGTAGTAATATTTCAAATTCACTGTAAAACGTAGAAACCTTTACAAGGGTTAACCCCAAAGATGGATTCATGCAAGACGGATACAAAGTTTCCAGATTATTAAATTTTACTTAAAAATGTCCTGGAAGTATGTTCCGTCAAAAATATGTTTCTGTTGCACCCTATTCCAAAATTACAAGCGTCTCACCATGCGTTCCATGAGTTCACAGGAACAAACTCCAGAAAATAGCAAACTTTTATATGCATTTTTTACAAAATTTTTCAATCTTTAGAATTATTTAAATGCCAGCTTTATAAAATCATTTCCAATGAAAATTTGGTTTGCCCTGCTACTACTAATAGATCATTTTTATTCTGTAGTCCTATATTCTACCATTAATATCCCTTACATAATATTTTAGTAAATCCACATCCATAAAATTGGACAGAGGGTAAAAAAAGTTTTGGAATTTGTGGTGGACTGAACTGGACAACACAGTGAGCAGGAAGCCACACCACATGGACCGCTCTGGACATAACTGGATAGCATTTTAATATTTTATATGATGTTACATTACATTGTAATGCAGGGAGGCATATATAGGCATGCAGGACAAGGGAGGAATGGAATGCTGGATGCTGGTTTGCCTGTTTGGTAAAATGTAAAGAGGGCCATGCCAGGCCAGGGAAGCTAATAATAGGTATCGTCATTTCAACTTCACTTTACCATTTACATTACATCACAAACATTCAAGCATTTCCTTGTATGGCACAAAAGAATTAGCTTTTGACTCCACTCGGTTTCCTTTCCTCCTTGTCCTGTGATTTTGTTGGCAGGAGTTCACTTTGATTTTGCTCTAGACTCTACTCCATGTCCACTTCTGTTCATTTCATATGATATTTCATTCGAGTCCTCTCTTTGTCAACTTATTCTTCCTCTCTCACATCACAGTCACAGTCAGTGTGTTGGTCAGACTCGTGTAACGATAACTTTTGATGTGTTAGTGTTGTCCTTTACTTTATACGTGTAATGTAAGTACACACAAGTTGACAACACAGACATACTGGAAATTGTGGACATACGGGCACACATACCAGACCAAACCCTGCAGACCACATTCTATCTAACACTACTCACATGCAGGCAGTCCAAATCCAAACTCCAAACCAGACCACACCAAATTCTCAGTGAGATAAGCAATACAACTCAAACACACAAATAAATTCAGCATAAGAGCCAGTTGCTATGTATGCAGTCAAATCAAATAAAGCCAAGCAAGTTCTTTCCTCTACAAAGGCAATTTGTCGTCAATTGATGGTGATGTTTTGATATCTGATCTGATATCGGCCTTTTGACTTGTCCTCTCCGGGCTTGCTTCACTCACCTTATTTCTTTTCCTGTCCGTTCGCTCCTTTTATGGATTTATTTATGTAATGCTGTAGTACTTAAAATAGCCCATCTGTGTTTTATGTTATTTTTTCTTACCCTGGCCCTGGCTTGAGTATTAAAATACTTTCAATTAAGTAATACACATTAACTTACCTAGTTGATTAGATAGGGTACTTGTCACTCTGTCCCATATAGATGTTCATTATGCAAGCAAACAGGAAACGTTCAAAGAAAAGAATTTAATAAATTCTTTATTCAATGTATACCGAACCGTACACAATGGTTTGTACTTGTTGGTTTAATTTTATACACTAGAATTCATTCTCATGCACAGCACATATCTCATTCGATTCATTATTAAATATTTTATAAAGGACACCGCCTTTGAGTTTGTTGGTGCTATTAAATAAAAGTTCACATTTGTAACGGGGTAGGTTGAAGTTTGAAAAATATCTCGTATTACTATTTGTATTAGTTTCTAAAAAGATATAAGTGTTACATATTTCAAAAAGACTGCAGATAAATAAATCATTGCATTGGTCTTAAATAAATATGAATTCTACTTATAGGATAACTACAGATGTACATATCCATTCATCTTGAATAGAATTGCCTTGACTTTCTTGATTTCTAGCTTATCGTTGGTACATCACGTAATACTTTATTTGTTAGGTATACTTTTACACAAAACTAGTGCTCTCCTATATGCTATGCGCTTTTGCAGCCATAATAAGTTCAGTATAATGTAGCGAATTTAGTATTTGCTTATATGTATTATGTAGTTATCCATTGAAAGGATTTTTCTGTAATCCCACCACTCTGAACTTCAGAAGTATTACCTACCTACGCATATAAATAGTACGTGTTACTATATGAAGAATATGAACCTACTAATCGTAAGAGCAAAGAGAGGAAGGTAATGGACGCAGTAAAATGTCTACTTAATATATTTTGTCTACTGAATGTCTTTTAAGTATTTCCTTTTAAGTTATGCACTCTCTTTACTTTCTCTACATTTCATAATTCAGTTCTCGTGCCTTGCATCAGCAATATGTCCAGGCAAAGCCCAAGAATTCTAAGAATTAACAAGAATTAAAACTAAGTTTTAGTTTAGTGCTGCATGGTTTAGTTTGGTTGGATGGGATTTGTGAGGAAATGTGTTATGAATTTGTGTAAGTAGCTAAAAGGATGTTCTTCCTCTTTGTACTTATATTAATAGTATGTCTGCAAAATCATCTGTACTTTGTATATTACGTACAAAATACATAAGAATGCATACCAGAACCAGACAAACCAAGGCAGCAAATGTTGCAGATGCCTTAAGGGAAACCCAGGCTGGAATTCAGAGGGAAAGCTCAAAGGAAGCTCAAATTTAAGGTTTTCCATAGAAAAAGTTGTGAAGAAAGTCTGGTAAACGTAAGTACAGCTGTAGTATCGTAGCGTGCATTGACTTGACTTGACTTGACTTAAATACGGTCTCGCTACTAAAAAGGATTTGAGTCTCTTTCTCGAAAAACCACGAGAGTCTGTTCTTTAATGTTTGAAGGAGAGTTAGGAAGGACCAAAAGGAACTAGAAAAGGAATTACGGGATTTCTCCAGCTTCAACTTTGACTTTCATGCTTATTGTTAGTACATTTGACGTGACCACACTATACTTATAGTATTTAACATTGGTAGCGACCAAAAGCTCTTTTTCTCATCCATTCATACATACATTCATGAATATAGTAGGTAACTATGTACTGCTTTGGCTTTAGTAAGTATAGAACTGGATTGGCATTGGATATCTTCTCATAATACTTACAAAATACAAAGTAAGCATAAGTAGAACTTTGAGTATTATTGGCTATGCTTACATACACTAGAGAAAGAGTTAAGCACGGAAGAGGAGACAAGATAGAGTTTTTATTGAAGCAATGAAGCGCTATCGGCAGACTGCTATACTGAATGTACGTACTTGCTGATGTTCTTCTGCTGATATAATACTCGATGAGACGAAAGAGACTTTCTTTAATTTAACTACACATGGTTACATGAGCAGAAGAATTGTATTCTGACTCAGTCTTATGTTTAGTATTCTTTAGTAGCATACGTTATGTGAATTACAGATAAGAATCTCTATGGGCTTACATTATAACTATAAAGAATTGTATTCTACTTATAATACATTCATGTACAATATATTATCTGCAACTCTTGATACGAAGATAATACGTATAGAAGAGGGATGTATATCCAGCAACATAATAACCGAATATATAGATCTATTGCGTAATAAAATCGAAAACTTTTTCCTTCAGGGAGCGGAGATGAAAGGAATCGAAAGCAAGAAGCAAACCAACTATAAGATAATAACACATTGTATGTCAAAACAGAAAGAAGAAAAAATATCGTTGTTGCAGACTAAAGAATAGAGGAATTCTATACAATGGGCATATTTAAAGGTACCGAGTTATCTAAGTGTATAAGTATCTTACTACAAAAGCAACGGACTCTATAAAATAATTCGTCCTTTGTCCTTATAGTATTATTGACACGTTCAGAGAGCCTCTTAAAATCATGAGATATTTATTCAGAAATTGTCATGCACATTTACATATTTTAATACTTTACTCTTCTAAATCGTACCTAGACTCAAATTCAGTTAAGGTATTTAAATGCACAATACTTAACTAAAACCGAATTTTATCAAGCAATTGACATTCTACATTTTATACGGGTAGTTTTGTCATATTTATTAGCTGTAGGCTACTAGCAGACTGGATGACCTGATTATTCTATTCCCAGTAAAATTATAATCTCGTTTTAAATATTCAAAGGCACAATAATACGAATTCTCGATTTACAAAAACAAGTTGATAAGTATTCTTTAAAAATTAATTAATATTTTTTTGCCAGTTCACCATGAGCGCATCCTTAAGCCTTGTATATTAAAAATCCTGATTTGTAAATACTTACTCACTAAAAACAAGAATTTCTCCAGCAAAACTTTAATATTCTGTTCAATTATCATTATCTTAGTTTGAATTTAATTCCCAGAATAAGCAATAGACACATTATACGAGTTATTGAACTAGATGCAGACATTGACATTTGCACAAGTAGTAAAATGTGAGTAACTAGGTTCATCTGTATACATATTACATATATATTTCTATTTATGGAATCCAGTGGGAAGAAATGAACTTGCTATGCCAAATTAAATAAGCAACCAGCTCATACCAGGCCAGGACAGGGACCATATGCGCAAAGGGCATTCATTTCTTAAACCGGAAACAATGCATTATGTTGAAGCAGTCACTCACTCCACTCATTCATTCATGGACTCTACTACAATAGTTATGGAGGAACGGTACACACATCCGATCTATAGAATATGGGCTTACTTAATAATAATACAGTAGTTAATAGCGAAGCGTTTGTATTTTCTATAGAAACTAAATCTATTAGCGAGTTGCGTTGCGTAAGTTGTGTGAATGGTATCCGTTCAGCTGAAGCTCAAGCTCGCCCGTATATTCGTATTAGCACTAAGCATTGCATTGGATGTATTTATTTTAAGTACGTAATAGGAATAAAAGACTACTCAACTATCAATTCGCTCCCTGCACTTCAATTCAAATAGCTCTTTTTATGTTCTAATCTATTATTCCTTATGTTATGTTTATGTTACGTTACGACTAAAGCAAGGGAAGAGGACAGGACACGAACAACGACACTATTAGCTATATATGTGTTTCCATTATATTATTATGGCTTTTATCTCTATGCGTATATTGCAATCTAATGCTATGTCATGTCAGGACAATTCTGTGGAATACTATTTCTCCATAACATCGCATCATCCATTTTCCTAGTAAAATAAGTAAGCTACACTTACTTATGTATGTAACTTAGCTTTATCCAAAGTAAACTACTTCCTAGATTCATTTCTTCATTATGCACGCGAGTGATGAAGCAAAATTAATATTTCATTACGTACTTACATGGAGCACAATATATTGAAAGTACAATTTGCAATGTAAGCATTAATAGTCTAAACAGAGAAAGGGATGCTTTATTAGGTAAAAGTTTTGCAAAGGTTGATGTGAGCTCAAAGGGATAATGAAATGAGCGGAGACTAAAGTAAGATATGATAAAGAGTCTTTGTTTTAATGAAATGAATAGAATAACTGCAAAACTAGTGAAAGGAGGAGTGTGTAACTCTTTAAGTGTGCAGATTGCAGATAGAAGATAATAAAACCTATAGCTATAGATGCAAATGCAAGGCAGACAACTTCCACCTTCACTTGCTCGTTCACATGTGCACACATTGTCTGAATGTTTTCAGTTTTAGCTAAGATTACTCACCTTTTCTGCAAATGTTGGTGCCGTATGTGTGCCTTCCAGCACTTACTGGCCTTCCGTATGCGAATACATTATGTAACGTATGGTATGCAGAAAAGTTGCGCTTTGGATCTCTCTTTTAATACATTTAATGGTAAATGACTCCGCAAATCCTACATATTATATAGATAATATAATTGGGCACCCTATTATATTAGGTGCTTCACATAACCTACACAATGCAATGCAGTAATAATGTCAGCTACAATTTATGCAAAGCTTACTTAAGTAAGTATCACTATGTAGGTTGTAGGTCTAGGTATGCGTCTAATGTACATACGGTTATTTACTTCAGTGTTTTTCTATAGATAATTGTAATGTTAGTTCTTTAAGCTTTGGGAGATCGGTTTAAAAGTGCTGATTTTAGCAACTCATCCATTTAAGTCAGCCATTTACCTATAATAGTCGCTCCAATTGCTTTACGGAGAACCGAACTTAGAGAAAAGAAGAGTCTGTCGGTAGAAGACAATGAAATGCAAAATGCAGGGCAAAGTCCCTTATGCAAATAGTTTGCTCACACATACGTATTGTATAATACACCATTGTAAGTGTGTTAGTGTTCAAATAGAAGGATTTGTATCTATGGAAAGAATGGCAAATGGCATGCTACGGAACAGTATAGAATTTTATTGCAGAATTGGCAACGGCCTCGTTTAATGTCAGGCCAGGCCAAGCCAGACCAGACCAGAACCAGACAGTTTAGCTCGGCTTTAGTATTTTTGCATGTAAATTGATATTAGAAAAGCATTCCATTGCTTCGTAATGCAAATGTAAGTCTCAACGGAAAGTCCAAGCCAAAGCCAAAGCCAAAACTAAGGTATGAATTCTATGTTTCTCATGTTATTCTATGTTATGTCTTTCTGCCTTCTTTATTTAGACAAGCTATTGCACTGCAGTGAAGTCGTTAGGTGTGTGTAGTGTGAGTGGATGTGTGTGTGTTTGCTTTGTGAGGGCAGACAGGTATACCTAAGCGTTTAGTAAGGTAGATTGCAATATTCTCTGTAGTATTCGCATATCCAAAGTATATTTATACAGTTCAGTTCAGTTAGACTGTACCATTTACGCTAAATGTTATGTTTATGTTCCTTTTGCCATTCAATACGTTTTTACTCTCGTTTTCGTTATATGTAACGTAACTACATTTTTATCTACATGTTTCTATTACTCGTAGACCTGAGTATGTAAAAGTGTAAAACTATAGTTTGGAAAGATATCCTTATGAGATAACGTAATATCTACTAGGTATCTACGTAGTTATGCATGTATGTACATACGTACACACTTCTACTATAGTAAGTAGTAATGCCTACTTACATACTTCGCCAACTAACCCACAAGAAGTTTCCGCTTCCTTTCCTACATTGCAAATAGTTCCAGATCAAGAACAGATGCTCCAGCCAGACCCAACCAGAGGGCTTTACCCTTTCCCTTTCCTAGTTTCACTGCATAATGTTCCATTCCTACCATTATATTGTATTTTCTTTCAAATTCAATACTATTCCAAAAGTAAGAATAAAGCAATACTGTGTTTATGTTTAGCTTTAGTATCATTACGATTACGAAGACACAAAGTTGGATACTCGTAATTGCATAATTCAAAAAGATATTGAAAAATACTATTCTCATTCTAATAACAATGCGAGAGAGCTATAGGAAATGTAGCTTTTCAAAATTGGTTTTCTGAGGATAAATATTATACCCTAGAAACTAGATGTGCTTACAGTACAGGTCACATAGATATACATACAAGTACCTACCTACTTTTAACATAAAATACAGAAACAAATAGTAATACAGAGAATCCAGAGAAATACAACGACGGATTCCAGTTTATTGTTTATCAGTATCACCGCGCTACTTTGATGTAGTACATAATTATCACTCCCTATCAGAACCTGCTTCAAAATATTATATTATATAATTATGACAATACAATCATGATATTGTGCGTCAAACTGCTTATGGATTTTTCAATCTAAAAAATATCTCAGCTAATAAGTAAACATTTTCATTGTTTATCAACTGCGAATATTGTAGCATACACCATTAAATCTATTTTCAGAGCTGACAGGTATCTTCACCGAATTCAATGGGCGAATCCAAAATTTGACACATTATTCCTCTGTACACAATCTAAAATATTACATGCTGTGCATACATACACTGTGTGATACATATTTACTTAGAAAAAAAATAACCTAATTTTGTCGACTTGAAATGAACGAAAACATCGCAATATTAAACGCATTTCAATTGTGCGAACTGACTGGCATTTACTAATTAACTGCATTGAACTAAAAATTTAATTATCAACAAGGCAGATGGAAAGGGTTAAATCAGTTTTGATTTGTGAAAGATACACGAATTAATCAATTGTTTTGATGTTTTTAATTCAATTTAACATCAAATTGGTCATTATTATACCTAAATAGCTATTGTGTCTCAATTACAAATTATTCTTACACAATCCTAATAGGTAAATCTATTCCAGCCTATACCGCGCCTACCTGACTTTTCTAAATACAGATATAAGTAGATAATGAACGTAAGGATGCATATAGACACTCTATGCTTGATCATTTTTATCCAAGATATGGTAGAGTATCAGTTTAAATAAGAATAGAAGGGCAATGACAGAGAAAAGTGCAAGTGTTGACTTCAGTTAAGTTTTCAGTTTGGCTTTGACTTGACTTGGACGAGTCTTGTGATAGTGATGATGCCATTTCTCTGTTGCTTGCTAGCTTTGTAGCTGGTAATATTTGTTAGAAGTAACATAACGTTAACGTAAGTAGGAGAGATGAGAGGAACAGCTATTAATATAACGATGCTTCCCTTAATGCATCCTGTCAAGTCAAAGTATCACAGCAACTTTACACTCTTTATGAATGACAAGAGTTTCTTTATGAAAATCTCCAAGAATATGGCGAGATCCCATTACTTAATATAAAAATAGATGAAAAATGATTATTTTTATATCATGGCATATATCACACATGTACTTACATGTATAGTTTGTACGCAGCTGCTTTTGCTTTACTTTATAGTAAAGCAGATCCTGGAAAATATTTAACTGAAAAGTGAAATATAGGTTTAGTTATATTTCTTCTGCTCAATTCAGCTCAGCTCACATCATATCAGAATCGCAGTACATTAGACGAAGTCTAGCTGGAACTCTTTTTCGTCTCAAAGCAAGTCTTCTCTACATAGATACTGTACATAGTCAAACCATCGCAGCCTTGCGTGTGTGATGTGACATTATGACATTTCGGTTTATTATGCCATCCTTTGTGGATAAAAATGGCTAGGAGTCTAGAAGAAGCAGGAAGGTCTTGACTTGAGTGAATGACACTATTCTCCATGAAATATTTTCAATGAGGAACGGGAAGCACCTATAAAATAAAAAAGAACGTATGATAAGAGGAATCTGAAACCGCAGGGAAACTTAGAGAGTGCACATGTTTCACGCCTAAATGGGAGAAAATAAGACACGCCTTGCCGTAGCTATTTCCTCCGTCTGTCTCTCGATGATGTGAATACCCTACCAAATATGGTACTACATACATACATACTAGAAAGAAGACTCGTCACTCCAGGTTCTCCAGATCGATCGCATTAACTGATCTTAAGGAGCTCCCTTCAAATTCCTTTCATTCAAAGGACAATGATGTTTTAACACAACATATGCCTACTGATATCTATATTACAAATTGATTTTACTTACTTATATCCCAATTAAAAAATTACCATATCATATACTAAATATGCTCTTTTAACATAATTAATAGATTAATTATTGTAAGAAAGGCTACACCATGTATTTACCTTTACAATGTTTTCAAAAAGATCATTGTAAAGATTTCGCCAAAGTGGAATTGTAGAGCATGGTATTACGTAGTTTTAGTAAATGCAAGTTATTAATGCAGTATGTGATAGTTTCTTCCTCTATTTCGAATGCCATTAACATTATCGTACCTAAAGAAAGGAAGCCTATAGGGAAGTACTAGAGATGCTTAAATAGGATTTATTTTGGCTGTTGCATTGCAAAATGTAATTACTTATGTAATTTAGGTATGCACTGAACAAACATACTTGTTCCCATTCATTCACCGACCATTTAATGCTCACACATAATGGAAACAAGTATGCAGAGTCAGGATTACTTTACTATTACGATTATACTTTACCTGAATGCTAATGCTATGTACAAACCAAAACAAGCACCATGTAATTTAATGAATGGACTGCCAAGGGCATTTTTCGAGGAGTGTAGTGCACTTTACAACAAAATCCATTCACTATTCAGATTAAAATGTACCTGTGCAGAAATAGCTAGCTACCTGGATGTAATTGTAAATGCAATTGTGCATATAGTAAAGGAAATGTGGGTGTGTAGTGTGTATTAACCATAGTACATACATACCGCATACACAAATAGCGTATTCGGGCACAAATACTACGGTAGTATGCTAAATTGTAAGAATTTCGTAAAATTAAGTGGCTGTAATAAAATTGTATAGGAAACGGAAAAGCACCTACATTTATTCGGATCCGCCTACTTAAAAACGCATCCTACACATTATATAGCATACCTAAGTAGTAAGTACCTACAGATCATTAAAAGTTGTAGCCAACATTTGGTAGTTTTTACTTCGGAAATACAGGGTAGAATTTCTGTGTAGAGTTGGGCTGGGCTGAATGAATTTTCATTCATGGAAATGCGTTCAGTTTCGTGGAGTAAAGTAGCATCAAGGATCCTTATCAGAAATGCAATTACAAATAGTTTGTAGTTGGTTTGGCACAAAACTGTAAGTAGTAAGCATAGTAATACGTAGTAGAAGCATTGCGTTTCCCTTAGAAAATGAGGTAAGTAGGTACATTGTGGAGTGGCTGTGCATAATAGGATTTCAAATCCATATCCAACCATCCCAAGCCAAACCAAACCAAACCAGCTACTCAAAATCAGACAGAGCTCGAGCTCGCTATTTTGTTGGAGCTCTAGCTGGAGTCAGAAGAGAATTTCATTGGCATTGTGGATGTTGTCAATTCAATTCAATTGAACTCAATTGAATTCACAACTCAACTGCACTCTTTCTAGTTAGCAGTCTGGAAAGTGTTTTACTCCGCATTGTGTTATGTTACGTTAGTTTAGCAATGCTATTTACGTTATTCTTCCTCCCTGTCGCTATCCCGTCTCTGTCTGTTCTGATTGCAAGAACTGTCGCCCTCGTGTCGTGTGGCTTGTCCTTCCTTGCCATATTCTTCCTTCTCTCCATCTTCTACTAACAAATTCTCGTCGCTGCTTCTGCAGCTACTCTTTGTGCTCACTCTTCCGCTCATTCTCCGGCTTGCTCCTGGATTTCTGATGGAATTACTATACTCTATTTATATAATTTGTATGTAACATATCTATTTATTCCGCATGTTGTTCTCCCATTGTAGGATTATTTTATTTCTAACTAAGCACATGTTCTAAAGATACAGATACATTCATATCCTAGTTACCTTTACATATATAGGGCACAAACCTACTAGTAGTTAGTAATTGTATGCATTATTAAAGTTTAATTGCATACTCACGATCATTAAAGCAAAAAAATTACCGTTAGGATTTTTCAATCATTAAAATAAAGGATCGGTTATCGCTAAAGAAAGCAATTTATCATTAATTAGAGACTTTTCAATCATTAAAAATGGGAATGTGTAAGTAGCATGTATTTCCCTTTTATTGAATTTGTCATTGGGCTCACCATGAATGTAATGGAATGAGTTATACTACAAATGTAGAGGTAAAAGGTAATTTAAATACTGGAGGTGAAGATTCTTTTAGTTGTAAAAGTATTTTTAGTCAAGAGAATCATTTAAATATGTCAGCTTTTTTAGTAGTCGGTAGCAATAATGGCTTCCAATTCCTCCTTAGAGAAGATTCTTTGCAATAAAAACTATTATCTACAAGCAGAGCTATTTGTTTTAGTATTTACATATAACTTGAGATGCTATGTTCATTTAGGGACATTTATTTTCCTACCTGCATCTTTGACATGAGTGAAACTCTTGGCAGGCTAAATGAATATCTTTACAGCAACATGAACAACATACATGAAACCACCAGATATTGCAATGTAAAACAGAAGAGAGCCGTTGTTGACTAATTTGAAGAACATCGTATGTAGTCATCTCAGGAGAGTTGTCTTTAATTTGGTAATATTTATAGTGTACTAATAATATGTGTAAGCAAGAGCAAGAAATAAAATACTTAATTAGGTATACCCACTTAGATTAACACTACTTATAAGTAACTACAACATGATGTTATGAGTGTAATAGAAAATATATATAGAATACTACGTATGTGATTCTTAAGAGTATATATTTGTGAAGGGGGAATATTTGTATGTAATTGGAGCTGTCACGTAAGCTTGAGCACCCACAGTTTATGTCTGGTATGCCGGACATAGCAAAAATGCAGGATGAAATGAATAGGTCCCTTATAATTATAATGAAAGAGAATATATTACTTTGTTTTATGTAAGTATGTAGAAGTAAAAAACAGTTGAAGTGTAACCGGATATTCAAGAGTTTTATTAGAAATCGTTAATGCAATGTTGCAAGATAAATCAAAAGCCAACATTTCCGGGGATGACAAAAAACTCCTTCCTGTACAGATTACAACTTTACTTAACTAACTGTAGATTTAAGTTGCATCGTAGATATACCACTATTATACCGTAGCACACAATACATAAATAGTACATAGGGTAACATTAACATTAGATACTTTCTCTGCATTTCCAGTTCCAGCTGATCTGAAACAGACGCGAGTGATAAATAATTTCTCTGACTTTGACTAGCAGTTGCAAGAAAAAGTTTAAGAATGGAATGCTAGTAAATGCACTGCTACTAATGCAGCACAGACCAACATAAGCAACTGTTCATGGAAATAAACTCCAGAAATACCATCACGAACCTAATCTACAGATAGATGTACATGGTAAAAGTTTTCTTGTGCCTGTAAACTAATAGTTTGCTTTGCTTATACGAGTAACAGTTCCTTGCAAGTAAATGGGAGATAGATACAAAGTTGAACTGACAATGAGCGCAGTTAATTTCGAGTTGTAAAAACTTGAGCATAAAAATGTTCTAAGAGAGATAGAGTAGCGTAACAGATCAGATCAGACAACATTCTTTGGATATTTATCAAATTTTATCTTCGCATATCACGTTTTGCTCTGCTGGTTGATAGTTTATATTTGTCTACCAAATTCTAATAATAACAATTCTCCCTTGTGTTTTTTATACAAATCGAAGACAAATAAGCTCCAGTATGCATGGTAAACACAAATAACATTGTAATTTAAAATACTAGGAGATTCAATAAATGCTACATAATTATTATTTCGTATTACTTTACGATCTTTACTTACAATTAGTTAGCTAAGCTTTATAATAATCTTACATATATTTAGTTTACTATGAGTGTAAGTGTAGATACACACAATATGCTTAATGTTTATATAAAGTATAAAGAAGGTGTACCAAAGAAAAAGATGAAAAAATCTACTGTATTGTATACTAAAACTATTTGCAATACGAACTCCAATTTAATTGTTCGTTGTTGTACGCATTAAATAATTAATTTAATTAAATCTTTATATTGAATTTTGAATATTGACCTGATTTGCCTATTTTAATATGCATAATAATAATTTATACTATGCATTATGCTGTCTACTATTTACTTATATAATGTCAACTAGTTAAATGGTCTAACACGCGTTAGTAACTGGGGAACATTTATGTGTGATCATAGAATCTGCGATATACCAGTAGTTGGGAATGAGGTAGTGTGTGGACTAAATGAGACAGTGGAGACTCATACATTACACTAAACTACACCACGATCATTCCTAAGGAAAGATGAATTGATAGCCACAAGCCACAATGGCCAGTATTTATGTAAGTGTATATATATGTTAGATGAAAGTACATATCTAGTTGATATTACAATCGTACATTACAAATGTTTGAGATTGTTTCTACATTCCAGTAGGCGTGAACATTAACTAGCCTCTATGAATGAAAAATAAAAAATGTAGTAGTAGTCTTTAGTGGTAATACTTACACTTACACTACTAAATAGTTTAAGCGAATCTGAAAAAGAAAACATTACAAGATATGCTAACAGTACTGAACTGACATTCATACTAACTCGCCATTGTTCACACTGCCCAGAATATTTTTGATGCCATGTTGAGACATACAACAACATAATGCAATATATGTATGTACATAAGTACATTTCTCAAGTTACAATCAATAGTACTCACACTACTATTACTACATATTTATTGTATCCATATAAAACACAATATTCTTTAAACAGAGAAGGAAGGAAGTAATAAGATAATATTGGATATTCAACTGCTCCGCTTTGGCCTGAGAACAGTAGAGAATAAAACTCGACATTAACGGAGGAGGCGAGTCTCCCATTACATGATATTTCAATAGAATATTTGTACTTACCATACACACATTACACACACTGTACTGATATGTAGTGTACATATAAAGATTCATAAAGGCCTAAGTGCTATAGTACTTGTTACATATACATGGTTTGTAAATTACAATATATCGCTCTGCTGGCATATAACATAAATAGATAAAAGAAGTAATAATATATTTCCATATATGGAAGAATGCATTATAATACATTAGAAGCGATCTCTTGGCGCTTTTTCGTGGTAAGTACATCACATCCTAGTTGCTTTACGAGAATCGTACGTAATGGAAACAGACATTTTGTGAGGACTAGACTAAAGCTCCTTCCAATTCAGTATAAGTACAGATATATGAAGTATGAAGGTATTGTGCTGATGGCTACGACGAAGTATGGAATCCCGGAGTAGTATTTCCGAACCAAACTGTAGTATATAGAGAGCAGGGCGAAGAAATAGGAGAGAAAGATGGAATAGATTCCCTTTATTGCCATTAGACATAATAGAGAAGGCAGGCAGTCCTCCTTCTCTTCTTGGCTTGGGTTTCTTGCTTGCTGAACTAAGTTAACTTGACTTTGAGATGATACTACGATGCAATGATACTGACTGAGAATAAAGCAAAGGGGAAAGTCAACTTTGAGATATCTTTACCATCTTTCTTTGCCTTCCCTTCTTCCCTTACTTTGCCTTGCTTCGAATCCTTGAATGCCTTCTCTTGGTTTCCTTCTGTCTAACATAAATACATACATACATCAGATCCTCCTCAACTCACAGCATGAACATATAGTACAATATAATATAATGTTTATTCTGCTGCCTAATAGTGTAATAGTACAGAATTATATGTAGTAAAGGTGAAAGATACATATACTGTACTTACATACACTTTATATAGTAAATATGCAAGTTGCAAGGTAACTTTAGCTTTAGCCTCTTCATATTTATGTAATGCCTATTTTCTTTAGTACCGCTGTATCTGTATCTGTATTTCTCCACTTGTACAAAGTACCTACAACCTACGCTATATTTTTTGTTACTCACAAAATCGAACCATATATTGTATATAATGGTATTTCCTCCGATTTTTTTGAAATAGTTGCTTCTATATACTTTTCTTTACTCCTTTTACTCTTTTTTGCTATTTCCATCCGATTTGTCTTATATAAGAGTTGTGTGTGCTATGTTAAATTTGGAATTGGGAAGATGTGTGCCTACGGCTTAAGCTTTCTTTCCTTTTATACATAGTGAAGTGTGGTACAGAGATACTTGTATTTGTACATCTATCACTAAGAAAAGGATGTGTAAGACTCTGGATCCATGTATGTAGCTTTATTTTGTTTACCAAAGCAAACCAACAGTAAGAAATAAAGTGAGTGAGTTGAGTGTAGGGTGAATGAAAATATATTTCCGGTTGCAAATGAACGTTGTCGAGGGAATTGTTTTCGTGGGACTCGTAGCCGGAGCACAGTTCGGTATGCGATGTGATGCAGTGCTGTGCAGCCAAAAGGCAAGCCAGACGAGGCAAGAGTCTGTGAATGTAAGCTACTCTTCCGAAAAATGGACATTATCCTTGGTTTATCTATTTGTAGGATATTGATGTGGTTAGGAAAAGGAAAAGTTAAAGGATAACGGGAAATGGATGGAAGAGGAGGAAATAAAATATATACATTGTAGCAAATCATCCTAAATGAATTCAGATTCCATTTTATAATTTGTAATGCCTACATTTTTGCTATCTTGCCTATCTAACGCATTTTATAAACCAAGACGGAGGAATTAACTTTAATTTGCAAATGATATCTACAATTTTATCTGCACCATGGTATCTACAGTTTAATGTATCTACTAAAATAATTAATTAGGATAGAAAAATATAAAAGCGAGTTCCAACTTATTTTATTCAAACTTGCTTCATAATGACTGAAAGCTAGCCATTTAATTTTTTTATCCTTATGCTGTGCTCATGTACGTACTTACTACATATTGCTCTACTAACCGCAAATCTTAATGAATATGCAATAACTCAGGATTGGTTATGGATCTATCCTATATCTAGTAAAGTAAAATGCATCCACATTTATCCAGAAGTAACCTTTTAGTAGGTATTAAACATTTTACTGTATCCAGCAGAAAAACGAGAAACAAGATAAAAATTATAGACATACAGATAGGTAGGTACTATTTTGTTGCAGACAGATTCTTCTTCACAATGCAATAGAAGCCGTAGCAAAGCAATTCGAAGTATTAATGTTGAATGATACTCCTTTAATCGCACTTTTCATTTATTTATTTATATCGCAGTAGGAAAAGTGTAAGCGAAATTATCTTTCAATGTTATAAAATTTAACCCTGATAATTTGCCGAGTGCCTTGGCCATTTATTTCATGTTAAATGGTTTAACTGCTTTATTGCGTAAATGGTAAAGACACTGCGGATTGTGTGTAGTGTGTGTAGAGCAGAACATTATCCAGACCAGAGCATAGCAGGTAGCCAAGCCAAGCCACACCACACCAGTACATAAAGTTGCAGATGCAGCCCCAAGTGTAATTTAGGAATCAGTCGCATCTTCGCATCACATCCACATTACGTAACATTACATCACATCAGATAGCAAGTGCCTTTGCAAACGCAAAGCGAAACATACATTACATTACACAACGTATACATTCTTTAGTTTAGTGTATCTGTAGGTAAGTATAAAAGTACTACTACTACTATGTATAAAATAGGGAAATGGCACGAGTAGTTTGCTGTAATGGATGTACAAAGTACAAGTCAGCTATGTGAAAGTTAAGCTAGCGCAAGAAAGGCGAGCCATGCCAACTAAACTACTGCAGTGCATTTTTAGTATAAATATACCATATGTACCTACATGTACAGCCAGTAGCAGTACAGAGCACCTAATATAAATATATAGGTAAGTAAACTTCCTACAAGTACTAGTGTCATGTCATACAAACTATATATACCTACGAGTAGGTACTTTAACTCTGCTCTAAAGTGTACTAGTGTAGCAAGTAGCAATAGAATATCACGCTTCGATGCTAAATCCTCTCTGGAAAGGTTTACATGTAGTATATCCATGTGCATACATACATATAGTTGGAAGTGTTCTTTATCTAAAGATACATATATGTTATATAGTGCAGGGAAAGAGATAAATAAATATATAGTAGCACCTAGGAGTTATGTATAATGGTATTACACACATATACATTGAGTTTAAAAGAGTGAGTGAACCAAAGTAGTAATAGTACATACTACATAGTAATATCTGTACATACATACATAGAGTAGATATGACTATGACGGGAGTACGGGAGTGAGAGACGACGACGGTGAACAAGCAAGGCAAGGAAGGAACTACCTAATATAATACCTAACACTAACGCTGCTGCTTTCCTGGCAATGGCATGGCAAAGTCCGGGAGTCAGAGTCAGAGGAGAGAGCGAGAGAAGAGAAGTGTATGTGTTTAGAGTATCGATCAAAGTGGAAAGCGAAGAAAAGGAGTCGGACGGGAAAATCGCGGCACGTGCACGGGCTGAAGTCAAGCCACATACTAACTCGCAGTACTATTGTACACATAGAAATATAAAGGCTTTGCCTGCTCTTTCTGTTCTTATATATACATTGTATTTTATTTTTACATTTGCTTCCCCAATTCATTGTGTGCGTAGTTAGTGCTAAAAATGACTTTTTGCTCAAA
The DNA here is from genome assembly GCA_034694165.1 of Tomocerus mixtus. Lineage (NCBI taxonomy): Eukaryota > Metazoa > Arthropoda > Collembola > Entomobryomorpha > Tomoceridae > Tomocerus > Tomocerus mixtus. The sequence goes on along the minus strand of JAQFYC010001325.1, from coordinate 17,054 downwards.
TTAATCCTTTTTAGAGTATCTATGCTTAGAAACGCATATTACGTGGAATATTACTACCATACATTAAAACTGAGAAAAAATTTCAAATTAAACTGAGAAAAAATTTCAAATGTCAAATATTGTAATGAGTATAAAAAAGAAACATTGTGTACTACACAAAATGTAGTTAAATAATTCTAAATGTCTACAGACAACCAAGAGATCAGTCCCCTCCGTACCGACAGTTGGCAAAAATTTTGTCTTCTGCCGGTGCGGGAGTGTTAAGTTAAATATATTGTACCAAAATTTGTAAATTGTAAATGTAAGTGCAATTGTATAATTAAATGAAAATAAATTTGGGTCCATGGGCAAATGCTCACGGGGACCGGCATATTAATAATAAAAAAATACTACCATACATTACATAATATGCAAAATATTTAATTCTCAATATGAATTACATAGATTTGAGAGCTATCAGGATTTGTATGATAAGCGTATCAATTCATGTATACATACAATCTGTACTTAATTATTTGGGAATTTCCTAATATCTATCAAAGACTATTTGCTAATATATCTATGTTTGCGTACGCAAGCAAGAGAACAAGTTTCTTACTTATATAAAAACAATGAGCTAGTTCCACAGCTTTATTTTTGTAAATACATCATGTAGCTACAAGACATGTAGGGTTATTGTAGTTTCTTTATAAGGAACATATTTTTAAGTATTTGTCTTATCCCTCCAGGATAAGCATAAGAATTCCCAGCAGATAATAATACAGATAATGAAGTTCTATCACAAAAGATTCATTATTTTACTACATAAGGAAAGGATATAAGATTTGTTGAGGATGATATGATGAGGATGACGTTCCAGCAGCGAGTGCTAATGTTGTATTATTTATAGAAGGACAATTTCACAATGGCATTACTGCATTAGGTACGTGCTATGCAGTAACCCCGGCCAAATAAACGAACTGGAAGGAAAAGCAATGACATCTCAAGTACAAGAGGTTACCCACCCAAGAGTCTGAGTTTGAGTCTGGATCCATTCTAAACTCCCTAGTTACAAGTTCCTACTGTAATATATATTTAGTATACTTCTACCGTTGTAAATACCTACGCGTTTGCTTACCTATATCATGATGAAGGTTAAATTTGTGATCTCAGTACTAAATACCCTATACACCAATTATTGTAACGTGTGCTTTAGGACACAGATAAATATAGAATATTGGATGTGCTTACAACATTTATATAACTAATATAGGGAAAGCATCCTATGTATTACTGTATATGAGTTTGCTACAGTTTTCTGCGTGATTCTGATTATCTAAGCGAATATTATTGCTTATTTCGTAAATTAGAATATAAATACATAATGCAGAAGAGTTGGTACACGCTACACAGCAAATTGAGTATCTAGAGATACTTTGCAAGTGGCAAATGGTATGGATAGTTTCAAAGAATTTTGTTGCAGCAGCTTGGTTTGAAGTTGTATGTTGTGTTTGGTTTTGCTCAATTCTACACTACAGTACACTACAGATGATACTTTGTAATAGACAACTATTCTGTCCCTGATACATAAACCTAGTGTTGTGTTATTGGAGGTTATACATATATATACAGCTAGACTAGAATAATATGTAGGTATACTGAACATTCAAGTCTGTACGTTGGCGTACTGTTAATATCTTTGCTTTTGCTTCTTGAGCATTTTGCTAGCTCCTACTGTACAGATAGAATGTAGAATTAGGTATATGTATAGAACGATGTGGTGTACATATACAATATTTCACTGTACAGTGTTAGTGACTATGTTTTTCGGGTAGTTTAGTTAGGTTTTTGCCCTGTCTCGCTCTCCCCCTCGTCTCGTCGCTATTAGGTAGCTACTACATTCACTAGAGTTGATGCCTTGACTTTGCCAGTTTGCTAATGCTAGACTTCTCTACTTTTTGTACATGTGCAAACATGTAGTAGCATTCTATATGTTTTTAATACGTATAGAATGTAGTATTGTGCTTGCTGCAAGTATAATAATGGTAGTGTGTTATGTATGTATGAAAATGAATGTAGCAGGGGAGCATTTCTCGGTTCGGTTTCCTTCACATGCTCTAGAGCCATTCATTCTACTGCAAAGCACATAGTATCTCAGCTCAGCTCTAGCTTATGTATTTCACGAAAGTTTTCTCGCCTGTCTGCTTGTGCGGACAACGAACTTGTATCTGCAAATGTTCATACGAGTCTCGCTCGTTTCTCTCGCTTCCCTCGTCTCGCCATTCTCCATCCTTTTCGCTTTACTTACTTCCCCTGCCTGACTGACTGTGTTTCTTTCTTGTTCCGAGCCTTCTACTTCTTCTACTCAACTCAGCCAACCTTAGTCTTGGTCTGTTTCCTTTCCCTTCTCTATTATTGCCTCTTTTATTAATATATTTCGCTTTATATTTATATACTCCTTCGTCCGGGTTTCTTACACTTTACACTATAATCTACAATACACGACAATATACATATATTTGCAAGGAGAAGTAAAACATTATAATAATATGAGCTGTTATGTTAGTATCATGGTGGAAGGTACTCTACCATATATGTAATAAATAGAGCTGCTATCATCATAGTTAGTAAACTATCCATCTTATAAATTCCCCATCCTGTCTTCTTCCCGTCCGCACTTTTCTTTTATACTCACTATGCATAGAAATAAGCTATACATATTTATATACAATACTGTACTATACAATACAGGAAGCTGGGGAAATATAACATACCTAGGTGATACTTATCTCATACCTATGGATAAATTCATATTATTAGCTTATTAGAATGCAATTTTAATAGGAAGAATACATGCCTACACGTAATTAGAGTGTATATGTCTAATTATAATATAGTATTATGATAGTGACTTAGTGAATGCATGTTAAAATGAATAGTAAGTACTTACATGTATGGCTAATGACGTAATAGTAACTAAACTACATACAAAATTTATTGCGATATGTATATATTTAGTAACTCTGCATGTATTGATGCACTAATAATAATGATACAGTTATCACTAGTAAACTAGTGACGATGAGTATTTTATTTGGTGCATTGCCGCTTTCATACATGGCACAAAGATAGTAGAGAGAACGATACAGATACAAACTTTGTCCAATGTAATGAAAAGGCATCCAAAGTTGTAAAGAGAAATGATATATTATGTTGTATTGTTCATAAAGGTAGGTACATAACGTAAGTATATTTATTTCTGTATTTTGTACCTTATAATACAGATTATCTAGACTATATATTTATTATGTAATATGTACAGATAGTAGACAATTGCCTTATATTAAAACATCTTCACATAGGAGAAACTGGCCATAGATTATAAGTAAAGAAAAACTTCCCTCTTTCTTTTCTTCTAGCTTTGCGTTTGAGTAAATGTAGTGAGTTGCAGTAGTGGAACTGATGTATGTGAGAGCCAAGGGATGGCCAAGCCAAACCAGAGTCCACAAGTATTATGGCAAAAGTGTATGGCTAGTGTTGGGTATGTAGATATAAAGGGGATACTATATTCGGAGTCTTTCTCTCTTCAATGCGGGTAGATTAGTACAATACGCTACAGAATAGACAGATAGAGGAAAAGCTGCCGGATCCTGTGTCTAGATTTACTAGGTCCAACAAAGACAAGACAACATACTTACGTACGTGTAGACGAGACGCTAAGGCGAAAGCAAAAAAGGGAACAAGAGTGAAAAAAATCTCCGGGTTCTTAAGATAAGTTCTTGTTCTTGCAATACATACAACTCGCCCGAACTAACTCAACTCAACTCGCACAAGAAACATAACAAAAATGAAGAAAGAAAGAAAGAAGGAGAGTCAGAGGCAGCTAACTCAGTGAGGTAAAGAAGACAAGATTAGACTACTCTTCAACAAAATAATATCATCTGTAGGTAGTAGGTACGCTTCAAATATAATATAAAATACTGTACCTACTTAAGCACATATGTATATACATACATTGTATATGCTTAAGTATTATAAAGGTAAGCACGCTACTGGCACTGGTAAACTTACTGAATGGCAAGATGGAATATAAAATCCAGGAATAACAATTTTCTAATACAATTTACTTACCTAGATATTGCATATAAAGAAAGTGCGCTGCCCTTATAAACTACCTATCCATCTGCCTAAGGAACTTGAAGGAACACGTCTATGTACCTATAGTTTAGTATTATATATGAAAGTTCATTTAATCTTTTTTTACCAAAAGTAGTTACGAATGAGATATGTATAACGTATACTTACACCTTGTTATAGACATGTAATATAAATATATGTAGTTTAGAAACGAAATGAGTTTTTGCCGGAGACACGAAGGAAGAGCTGATTCCCGACTGACAAGTCCATGTGTGCAGTGCGGTGTGCTCAATCTTATTACTTGCTAAGGTACACGTTAAGTCAGCAGTTACAATTAGCAAACGTGAGCAGTCCAACACTTGATGGATAAAATACAGTGCGAGGTAGCTGAGTAATCTCACATCTGAGAATCCTCTTTTTTGGGAATCTTATCTACAGATATGTACTACACATAAGAGATATGATGGTGAGGGTACTCGTAAGCAAACTACACATCTTTACTATATAGCATTTCATTTCTGCAGTTTCCGAAATGCTGGAGTTTTTTTTGCTGCGTACACATTATTTTCATTATATTTCTGTACACTTTTTCAATTTCAGTATACAAGACTACATAATATGCTGTTTTATCTACATATTATTGTATTCATCCATCTTTCTTGGTAATTTCAGTATGATAGAGCTAGCATTAAGTGGTAGGTAAAAATACAGTTTAATTAGTGTTACTATCATAAATGCTTACTGATTTGATATTATTAATTATGGGAAGCTACAATTTTGGATGAATCTTTCCGTCTGTATTTGTGTTACCAAATGTCGCTGGTAATTATGAATTTTGTATCACAACATCAGTTTTTACAACGCTACCACTACTTTATTACAATATGCATTGAAGCTCCAATTAACAGGTTATCCTAACGTATACTCTGATTGAGTACTCGATGAACAATGGATGTCCTTCGTTAAAATAGCAAGAAAACTTCTATTTTACCTATATGTAATATCTAATAGAAAACAAAGGATAATAAAAAATCTGATATTAATTGGGTAAAAATAAATTCTGCCTTATTAAAATTAAAATATTAGGTATAAGGATTTGACATTTATTACTGTAGAACATTTTTAAGGTAATAATTGCTGACAGAGGTAATGCATAGAAAATTCCTACAGGGAAAGGTAGATTCCTTGGTGTATGTATTAGGAGTGAGTACTTTTACGTATACACAAATCTCCAGGAGGAAATGAGCCAATTTAATTGGGCATTGCACTCGATTGGCTGGTTTAGCTCTTTAGAATCCGGTGCTGGATGAATTCGTTTGGACGTGTGCTCTGAAGTGAGTGAGATGAGACTTTCTTTTCTAGTGCTGATCATCAACCAGTAACCAGGTTGTGCAACATAGTTGAATAGGTAGACGAAAAGTTTGTTACGCTTCAGTGACTGCTGGAGTACCTATACTCCATTTCTTTTCTTGGCATTTCTTCAGCCAACTTAACTATTTGGGCTTTCTGAGATTGAGCGACTAAAGCACTCCTCTTGGCAGATCAATAGATATCCTAATACTCTAAGTAAACCCTTCACTGACTAAGTATTCTGGTTTGTAAATACTTACACATAGTGCAAATCGTTACATGTATGTAGAAAGAACAAGAAGCGATACTGATTGTGAGTCCTGAATGGAGAATTGGAATGGAATTTTAATAAAGGCAAAGGAAAAACAGGTGTATGTGTTCACTGCTTACGTTAACGTAGAAAAAATCTTTAGAAACAGAATCAGTATTCAGCAACAGTTACAAAGATTATAGGTATAGTACTATGTTTAATATTGTATATTGCACTTCCTGATTCCTGGTTCTCTAAGGTGTAATGCTATTATTATTTATGTATTGATTCTTAATATAACATATAGTGTTCATATATCTGTACTAATAGCGGAACTGGTAGTCTTGAAAAAGGAATTGGATCTGTATATAGCAAATAACTTATTTAATTTCAATCAAGTTTCTATGTACGTATACAAACATTTCTAACAAAAGGACATTGTCCTCTCATTCGCATCACATTAGCGTTATGCCAAGTGCCTTTTGTGTGTTACAAGTTGTAAGTTTGACAATAAATTTTATAGTTAATGCAATGCAATGTTTTTCATTACTTTCACCTGGAAATATATTTTGCTTATATACATAAGTGAGAAGCTGAACGAAAAGAAAGTTATCTAAAAGAAAGTACTTCTTCCTCCTTTCTTATATGTACTTACCTATATGGTTATGCCCATTTTCTTACTCAGCATTGTCAAAACTTTGAAACAATGTTACCTATATATTAAGATGTCAACTATCAATCCTATTTTACATATGACATACATACCTATGTATGTATAAGTAGAACTTGGACAGTTTAAGGTATCATTTAATTGTTTATTGCTGCGCTAGTACCTAAGTATGTGTCCAAAAGCTTGCTATGCTATAGTATATGACCTGAAATATTTTTCAAAATCAAATCTACTATTGCATAAATGTTCTCCTTGCCTATATAATCCCCGCTTCTGCAATAAACAGATTCTGATGATCTCAGTGGTAATTTAGATTTTACAATATCTGTATAAGCTCTTTTTCTGATACGAAACGAATTACAATATATTTGTATTAGTTATTTTATTTTTCCGAATTAAAAAAATTTACCTTCACAAATAAAACTCTTGAAACATGATTATCAGATAGTGTAGACCTCCCTTGTAACAGTTATTGTATGTAAATTCGTACTAATTCGGTGGTAAATTGTAGATTGTAGTAATAAGTATTAATTAGGTATTTGCCATAATAAATGCATCGTCTATATCCTTTGAGCAGTAAAGTAAAGGCATTAAGAATCTGTCGGAGAAATAAATGTCCTCTGTCTATTTTCTTTTCTGGCTGCTGAGTGAAGTCAAAAACCCGTGAAGATCCTGGAAAAAGAATGAAATTGTCACACCTTGTTGCTAAGGGTAAAAAATGAAAAAGCTGCGCTGACTGAGAAAGTTCAGGTGTCTCTTTCTTCTACTATATATATTATGTAGTCCTTATAACTATCTATTTTTCCTTTGTCACTTTCTCTTTCCCCATTTACTTATACGTACTTATGTAGGTAGGTAAGGCATATAAATATACTTATTTGTCTTATAGATTCTGTTTTTCTACGTATCACTCCTTCAATCTACTCCACTGCACTGTACTACTCTACCTTATCTCCTTCACTCTGTTGTCTTTCTATTCACTTCGCCTGTCTCTGTGTCCTTTTCCCCTATCTGTCTTCTGGCGTTCCCCTTATTTATCTCCATTTAAAGATGGACTTTCCGCTAGCCTAAAACAATCAGGGCGATGGGCTAAACGGAACAAACTCCATTCCGGTGAAATGAACAAATGTGTCAGCGATTAATAATCATTTCTTTTTAGGAGTGCTTTTTTGTCTATTGAAAAATCACTTAAAGCATCTGTAAAGTAAGCAAAAACTATTCTAGCATTGCGTATAAAATAGACGGAAGTACTTAACCTACTTATGCACACACAAACGCATAGCTATTTTATTAGACTCAAATTCTACATTTACAAATCACAGATATACATATAGCTACTTAATTTTAAGAAGTAGGTATAGGTATCCTCCTAACTAATAATCCTTACCTTATATTTATATAACTTATGTACCTACATAAGTGAATTAGCGTGTTAGGGGGTAATTACGTGAAATCAAGACCTTTGCTTAATATCAGGGTATCTTTCTTTACTCATTACAATATTTAGTGCTTCGTACATTGAGAAGAATCGTAAGAGTTAGTCATCAACCGCAGAATACTTCAAGGAAAATGTCTCCGGAAGCTCTAACTTTGTATTTGGTATGTACATTCCTATACCAAAAGTATAACTATTATATCCGTTGTAAATCTACGATAGCATAGGACTCAGATCATTTTATGTACCCAAAAGCAGCCCAGTGTAGTAGATTACCTATTAGATTAAACTAAATGAAGCACAGTGCTTCTGCCTAGCTGTCTGTTAGCTAATCGGATAGACAGACACTAAAACTCACAAAAGGAAAACGTGCGGAAGCACACAGTACGAAAACGTGAGCGACAAAACTTTCTATAGAATTTCTTCCGTCTGTCCACATGGTATATCTACTACATAGTGTATGTACGCTTATATAATTTACGATTACGTACACTTGCACTCTGTGCTGTACTATCTATCCTAAAGGTTGATTGCAATGTACGTACATGTATGTAATATATATCTGTACTCAATTAATTGCGTGGGTTGTAGTCTTCTATGTAGTTCATACATCGTACATAGTGGCTTAAATCAAACAAGGCTTCGTTTGGAATAGTTAACCCGTGGTTTCGCTCCAGTTTCACCTCAACTAATTGAATGTTGTGTCTGTGTCACTCTGATTGTATGTAATTCTGGAGAAATCCTATACCTAGTATCATAATATCATGTGCACACTCAATTACTTCTAAACTACCTTACTTGCACTGTAGTGTAATGTAGCTAAGTACCTACATACACTATTGATACTTCTCCGACGTCAATACACAGCTATTATTAGTTTTATACACACGAATTGACGTTTTATGTCTTTAGGTACTTTCTTTCCCTTTAATCATACATAGATTTACTCAAGACTAGACTTTTTCCTTCTTTCTAATAACATCCGATTAGTTAATGCTATTTTTAGTAATCAAATATCATTATGGTGATGACCTTTTCTAGTGTCTAACTTTTATTAGGTAGTTTACACGTAAATGGATACTTAAATACCTGTGGTATGGTAAGTTAATAAGAAAAATGGGAATCTGTGTTTACTTACTACTTAAATTTAAATACCTTTGCAAATTAACGTGTCTTGGTCTATTTACTATTTAGATGAAGTGGAACTGGTAAGGAAAAGTTTACTTAGCTTTGTAAAGCACATTACAGTACTGCACTTGATAGAACTGAACTATTTACGTGTCTCGTGCAATGCATATTCAATATGAAGTAGTGAATACTAATTCTCTGGGGTAAATTAACTTTAAGTAGCATTTGCAGTAAATCGGTAATTGCATGAAGGTCACCTTTAACATCATACATATTTAGCTTATTTGTTCAATCTGGTTTACAAATGAGCAGTAGTGCTGTTTAAGTACTCCGGAGTATTTGTGCTTTAAGGAAAGCTACTCTTTGTACTTCCAGGAAAGTTTTCCATGAACACGGAATACATGTTTTACTACTTTAAGTGCAATGCTCCTGTTTCGTAACTTCCTATACGAATTTGAGTAATTGGTGCATTGCGTAGGAATAAATAATGCATAGAATTTGTGTGTAAACTGAACGATCTTTTATTGTACTGGGGAATTTATGTGGCTCTGTTCTGGTTAGGTACTTATTGCTAATAGTGTCTCTAGTGGTGTGTATTTTAAGTGTAATAATAAATTGTTATCCTGATCCTGTCCTGGGTTGTGGATGCTCTCATTCTCGTCTTTCATATACCTATTAGATTGTAGCTACACTTCTACATCCATTGAATTGAAAGCAAAAGTTTGTTTATCCATTCCTGTTCCATCCTAATTCCAAAAGTTAGCTCCGTACATTGTACATTGGTGGAATAGGTACCTATTTATAGTAAAGATTAGATAGATACAAAGATAATAGTAAATAGACGACGAAGCGTGGAGCATGTGTATTAACTCAGCTCGATATTTTGGTGATTCAGTGGGAGAGAAGAGTTTTAATGCCTTTGGAGGGTATATTAATAGCTGTTTGGCTAAACAAAATCCTGGTAGTGCATTGTGGAGCTCACTGGGTTATGTACTTTGTATGCATTGTATTTGAATACACTTACACGACTTGCTACAGCTTAGTCAATACATAATTTATAAATACATACCGAGAGGAAACCAAGCAAGCTGAAGCTAAAGCTAAAGCGACGGTTGTCGAATATTCAACATTCAGCTCCATGGCTTGGAACGAGAAGTCATGTTAAGTCAAGGGAAGGCACTGCATGTAAATATAATACTGGAAGTGTAATGTACCCGGCCGGGTCTTACGTCCTGCACTACAAATACAAAATACAAAACACATACAAAGTAGAAACACAAGACAATCCAGTTCCAGCTCCACTCCAGCTACTAAAACTGAAGCCAAAACCTCCGTCCTCCTGTTTAGTTACATAGCGTCTGGATCTGGAAAGCAAATGGCAAACCTGCAGAGCAAAGTTGAGTCAATTCCCAATACGCTGTATGCTACTCTAAATCCTATCTCTTTGGCCTGGCATGGCCTGGCATGACTATGAGTTGAGTTAGAGTTCCTTTTCTCTATAATATTATGCAATGCAGGTTTGTTTCTAAAATAGGAGTTAGGGAGCGATCGAAGTTCCCGAAAATAAAATCGGACATTTCTTGAGTCGATTTTCTATTTATGTTTACGTGACTCTGTGCCAGGCCAGGCCAGCAATAGCTCTGTCCGTAATGCAATACCATACATACAGTGTAAAAAGTACACAGAATGTTGTATGATACTCATAAATAATATTATAAGCTTTGGGAATTCATAAACTGTTAGGAAGGAAGGTAAAAGGACTGACTATTTATGTATTTATTACTATTGTAGAAGAATGAATATGCCTATTGATAGATAAATATAACTATGCTTATCATTATTCTTTGGTTATACTTACTTTAGTACTAAAGAAAGAAAACTGGCATGTAAAGATATAAATACTCTGTATGTATGCGACTTCCTACTCCCATTACTAGAATTACCCTAGCTAAGCTATTCTATTTTTGTAACTCAAATTGCTGTTCTGTGTAACAGTGCAATGCATTTCAGTGGGTTCCAATGCGGATAGAATTTATGTGTATTGAATTACCTTACTTGGATAGTGAAATAACGCATTCAGCACGACAGCACTATGCAACTCACTTAATACACTAACAACGTATGCAATTCTGAATGCACTTTCATTTCGAGGAATAAGGAAATGAACGATAAACTCCGGATTCTTGTATAAGTATACCTAATTTTGAACATACTATGCAAACCGACAACCGACTTATCATTAGACGTGCTGTCTGTTTTAATCTACTACTAACTACCACCCAATGCGATATCCAGTCTAGGAGGGCAATGAAAATAGAAATAGAGTACACATGTGCAATTTAATATACTTAAGGCCTGAGTTTAGGATGAAAAATTGACTCTTATCGTGTGGTAAGATCTTTATACTCTACCAACACTACTTTTGTTTGTAATTAATTGTGTAGCTCTACTTACGGAGTGTAATGTAACTTATAATTGTTAAAAGTGTGTTAATAAGTAGTAACTAGTGAAGGAATGAATGATGTCTTAATAAAGAAAGTTGTGTTAATGCCCCGGTAAGACTTTTAGAGCCTACTAATCCTCTAAGTAATAAAAGTCCAAATACAAATTTATTTCCTACTGCTAGATTTATACTGTAAACAATCATAAGTGAAACTGGAGTAAGAAAGTACTATACAGTTTACAGAGAACACTCAAAATGAAAGAGTGTAGAAAATATGAGTAAGTATTTGCTCTAGAATGAATTAACTAAGGATTTATATTGCTGTAAGTACACAAAACGTGGAGGACAACATAAATAAAGCAAGTGTAGACTGAACTAGTCTAAAAGTAAATGAAGAAAGTAAAAATACTATTTGTATTGTGGAATAGACCTATGTAGTGAGAACAATAAGTCGTAGTCTTCAAGTTATATGAGACCAAATCCCTTCCACAACAATAAAACCAAGGAAGCAAACTTTAATAAAATCACACAATCAAAATCAACTGGGTAAATAAAAAAGAGCGTATCTTAGCCGCATTGTTAAAAGTAGAAGTACACGCATTTTCATTGTGTGTGCTACTAAACTACCTAAGCACTCATTCAATTACTAAATAAAGAAGCGTACTAAAATATTTCGTACATAGATACTACAATGCTAAATCCCCTATGTATAAGTATTTATATACTAAACAGGAAAGCTTCATTTGTTATAACGTTAGATCCCAGGGAGAAATGTTTTTTCTAAATATTATGTATTGTTTCTCATATTTACTCTTTTTAGATATACTTACCTAATCCGACATAAACACAGTGGAATCAGAAGACTGTAACATATTTAATACAGAAATGGGAATAAACGTTGATGAGGTACAATTACTAATTGTAATTACGTCCTTTTGTAAAAAATGTGACAACCTAAGGAGGTACTAAGTTTTCAATCATTAAGTAATATGTAGGGACCTCACAGAATTTATATAGGAAAGTAATTTATCGTTACCATTTACTATAAGTAGTTATGAGTATTATTCTTACTTACGCATATTTACACAAGTAGCTCAAAGAATAACGGCAATTGTACAAATAAGAAGTTTAAACCCCCTGGAATTGCAGAGTATTGTACAACAACATTTTTTCTTTAAGCTCTAGGCGGAGATACATAAATAAGTAATGGAATGAAGAAAGGAAAGAGCTATAATATAGAAAGAATCTAAGAAATACCTACACACTATACACACCAACAAAATAAAATAGATGTCCAATTGAAGCAAATCAACTTGACTCCCTTTTGTCTCTGTCTGCTTTTCCTTTGATTCTAACTGTGACTGTGAGTGAGTTGACTGGAGTTGACTTGACTTGATATAAATGTATTCCGGTAAGTAGAGAAAGCTGTAAAGCTGTAAACTTATTTAAGAAGAAAGTCAAGTCAAAGTCAACTGAGCTGATCCAAAGGAACGCCAAGCAGAGCAAGCCAAGCCAAGCCAGAGAAGTCATGTAATGTCAAGCGAACCAACAAGCTTTTTGGCTGAAGGAGTTGTGATCTGATTGTCATGAACAAAGTCACATTCCCATTTCGCACAAAGCACAATCAAAACAAAGAGACGCTGGCGAAACTAGAACAACAATCAAAATCAGCACTTCTTCCCCTAACACCAAGACGACTTCATGGATGGATTTGATTTGATTGTCTTGACGAACCAGAGAATAAGAAAGACATTTCATAACAACTTCAGAAATACATACCTAACTATTTTCCCAGGGTTTTGGACTTCGAAAGTAATCAAAATAGCATATTTATTCAACATTAGAATCTTAATTTGTATATTTAAAAAATACAAGCTTTCTGCTGTTTGGATTTATTGTTACTTTAATTGTAAATAAAATACTACAAGTATATCAGGTACATAATTTCAAAATATCCTCTTGCAGAATTACTAATATGGTTGTTACTACTAAAAGGCCTTCGCTAATATTGGTTGAAAAATGTTGCTGTGATAAATAAACCACGTAATAATATATATTCTGAAGTGGTTTGGTTTTGGTTTTCTGTATTGCTCTACATAATAGTAATTTGGTTTTAGCCTAAATATGTACATACATCTTACATCTATAGGAAAAGTATGCGTGTAGATATACGTAGCTTTGACCAGCTTAGGAAAGTCAGTTTGTTTTTATTCTGTTCTGAGGTTGATGCTGCTAAGCTTTGTAGACATGTTGTTAGTAAGGCTATGCAATTCGTACCTAAGAAGTAGGAAAAGATCCAAATCCAAGAACATGCCATGGCCACAAAATTATTTTCTTGGCAAGGAAAGGAAAGTCATCGAGAATCGAGAGATGTGAATGTCGTCTGGTCCTGCGCCTGGTTTGTGAATTAAAGGAGGAATTCATAAAGAAAAAGCAAATAGTACTCACTATGTAACTGTTATAGTGACTGAATCCAGGAAAAAGGAAAAAAAAAAGAATTCATTCACTGAGTGGAGAAAGTTGAGTAGAGTTGGGCTGCCTGTCTTCTCTTGTCATGACAGGAACAGGACTATGACTTTCCCCTTTTTTCCTCTTTCTATGTATTTCTCCATTTATTCTCCTTAATGCTTTAGCATTACATTACTTATACTAAAAGTAATTATTATCTGCTTACCTAAACTAACGTACGTAAGTACATAAATGAATAATGCACATTAAACCGGAAAGACAAAAACACAGAGCACTAATCTCACGGCTCAAGTCATGTCAGCGATTATGATGTTAGTAATAGTATGTGCATATGTATGTAGTATGTACTATATGCAATGCAGTGCAATTCTAAGAAAGAAAGATCTCGATCTCTATAATATTCTAGTGGAGAAAGTGTTTGGAGAAAGTTGAAAGATTTTCCAACATTCCTTTCACCACTCGGAGATAGGAGGAAAGTCTGGGAGTTATTTGGAGTTGGCCAAGGGGATCAATGATGCCGGTGCAGAGTGCTCTTCCTCTGAGCCGGCGAGTGGGAGAGATGCTATTCTGCTCTGCTCTGCTACGGAATGGATCTCTTTCTCTTTTTATCCTTCTGCTCACTCAGATTCACTCGAAAGAGTGCACATGGCTTTCCACAACTTTATTTCACTACTGTAGTAAGTAGCAGGAGTCGAGTTTGTTAGGGACAATTCAAATATCACGAGATTGCATTTGCTAGGCAATAGGCAGCCGAAGGCTAATCAAATCCCATTCACAGCCAATATGAGACTTTCTGTGTATATGGTACACTACTCAAAGAAATAGGAAAATTTAGAAATTTGGAAAATAACTCTTCGGAGTATTAGAACCGTCCCTTATGCTTTCACTTTGTCCTGAATTGAACCGAAATGTATGAGTTCTGCTCTGTAAATTCTACGACGTAGTAGATAAGTAATGTGTATTAAGGTTGATGCATTTGATTTTGATTAGAATTGGACTGCCTGTCTTGGTCTGGGACCTGAAATGGTTCTGAGACCGGAGACCAAAGTGGAAGTTAAAAGGACGAGTTATTATCCTTAGGAAACTATAAATAGTAGACAGTAGATTACGCTGGTAATATTGAGAAAGTAAATCCTTTGGAAAAGATGAAATAAACTAGTAATATTATTTTTGTGAGGAGCGGAAGTCCCTTTTCTTAGAATTCATCACAACGCAATTTACAAACCTTGGGGTGTAAGATTGGGTTCTATTTCTATATTTGTGCACACCGAAGGCGACAAGAACAAACTAAACCCATGCATGCTATCTGTGCCTATATAAGTATAACATATTATGTACAACGTATATAGTTTGTGTAAGACAAGTGGGATTACCACTGTTCTATTTTCAATTTCACCTTTTCATCTTGACGTCTACCCGCTGTTTACTTTGTGGAAAGTGAACCTACCGGATTTCAACTAACAATAAGTAAAATGATACGTTTACATAAACGATAAAGTGGATGTAACTATTTATTTGTTTAGCTATACGTACAGTTTGTGTCTGAAATCAATATTGTACGACTTTTGTTTTCCAAGTGCCAATAGGACTTTCTCACAAACACGGTTAGGTAATCTGTTTAGATATCTATTCGAAGTTTACATAAGTGCATATATGTAACCACTTATATAGCGTAATAATTTTTCACTGCGTAGTTTAGTGACATTTATTTTTAAAAGAATTATATAAAATTAAGTGGATTACTACTATACTAGATTACTATGTATTTTTTACAAGATGCTAATGATTTGTGTAATCTATAAGTAAAGGCTATGAGATTTTCAATTATAGTATGCTATAAATGTCAGATATGTAAATGCACATTAATCTTTAAAAGTTAACTAAATGAATCCCACACAACATGAATACAATATTCAGTTTACAACAATAATGGAAACCAGTAATTAGAACATATTCCTTTCCCGGATTTTGTTACCTTCAATTTTTAGTCTGAGGACCAAAATCTAACTTGCAGTATTGTGTTTTGCCAAGCCAGCTACTTATTCAATGTAGGTAGTACTAAGTACTAAGTAGAAATCCTAATACGAAATGAAAGATTGGTACAGTGGTCTTCTACTTATTTACTAGGAACTAGGAGCGTCTGGCTCTGTCTCTGCGGCTTCTCTTTAGATTTTCTTAAGGAGAATAGTGTAAGGAGTAAAGTAAAGAAGGTAAAAGTGAAGTTAATGGAATGGGAACTAAAGGAAGAAGGGAGGAGAAGCCACAGGCAAATAAATTGTGGTCTTTCCTAAAGAATAGAACAAGACAGTAGAATACATTTTGGCTTTTATGTCGAGAATTTTAGTCTAGTGTTATATGTAAGTAGTGCAGAAGTAAGTATATTGGACAAAGGCATGTGCCTCTTATGGAAATATATATTTATCCACCTTTGTTACATTTTATGCGGTTCTTGTTCATATATTATGCAATGTATTTACTATCTCTTATATAAGTATGTGTGCACAAGTAACCTCTACCTTTGTTTCCTAGGTATATAGCTACCTATTTATATATGATGTAAGGTTCGGATGTTAGTATTTTGTGCACAAAGGCAAAACATAATGCATAATGTAAGTGAACAGGTGAACTGCGTTGCTATCTCTGCGATAAGTGAAATAATGTAAAGCTCTCCATCTTCCTTTACTCTTTGCTCAGGTCTCTTTGCGGTCACAGAATGCAATCGTCTATAATACAGCACATTCTAGATTGTATGTACATACATTCCTATAAATATAAAAAATGAATCCTTCCCTTTCTCTCCATCAGACCATAGCAGATCAACTGAACAGCAAATCTCAGATGGAATTCAGTTTCGTTTCGTCCAACTAGTGGCACTTTTATTTTCTTTCTTCGGAGAAAGGACATTTTAACTCAGCATTCAATAGAAACGTACGTGTCTTGAACACCATGATCTTTTTTACTCTATCTCACTTACTCACTCCACTCTACTTCTTTCAATCCAATTCACTCCTTTGTAGGCATTTCTACAGTAAAATAAGAGAAAAACTAAAAACTGGTTGATAAATCTCGTTACTTTGAGTTATTTACTTTGATACAAAGATATTGAAGTTATATACCAAGAAAATAAGGTTTATATTTTATAAGCCATGTGGGTGTGTAAAATTGGATTGGAGACCAGTATGACTTAACATTA
>JAQFYC010001324.1:0-36010 GCA_034694165.1 Tomocerus mixtus | reverse complement strand
AAAAACTGAATAACTTTTGAACGGTACACCCAATTTTGCCAAAGTCTTAAGATGAAAAATTACAAAAAAATCTACCTGTCGCTTTGGGAACCCAAAACGGCCGCTGCACGCCTTTTTTGTCAAGGACTGACCTAACTTAATTATTATGAAACGAAATATTTGGAGGACTATAACATTAGCACTATAACATTAACATTCTATTTCGTTTCATAGTAATGAAGTTAGGTTCCCCCCAATACTTTGTTCGTCTCGAAACTGGTATAAGTAATATTAGACTTAATTAGTATATTTAAAAACGTGTTAAGCTTTTTACGTAGGATTTTAGCAAAGCCCGAGAGTGAGCTGGTAAAGATTTGCTACTATGTGCTTCACACTCTAAAGCTGTATCGAATAAGTATAACTGGTACGCACAAATTTTTTCTGTTTCTCGAGATTTTCGGCTTTGGCTACCGAGTTCGGGTCGCGCTAACTGCTATCGAGTTGGGTGCTGGGTGCTAAGTACCTGTGATTTGGGTGCTGGTGGCTAACTACCTAAATGCTGGGTGCTAACTACTTGAGATTTGGGTGCTGGTTGCTACCAACCTAGGTGCTGGGTGCTAACTACCTGAGATGTGGGTGCAGGGTGCTAACTACCTGAAATTTGAGTGCTGGGTGCTAACTACCTGGGTGCTAACAACGTGGGCGCTGGGTGCTAACTGCTAGTACATCTCTGTGTAGTACTACACCTTGGTAAATAGCAATAGTTTTTGTCGAGGTATATTTGAATACAAAGGAACACCGGGCAAAAATTCTATTCTTGTTCTTTCATCTTTGCAAAGTTTCCCATTTACTTTCTTGTTCAACAGCGAAATATAAGTTTAGCAGTTTTTCAATTTCTAGCTTTTTAGTCCCTCACCCACGTCCAATTTAAAGCTATAATAGTACATTTATGTTATATGCAAAACATGCTTAGTAATACTGTAATACTTCGGTGTGGAAAACAGTATTTTGGTGTCGGATTGAACGGTAATGTTTATTCAGTCAGTATTCAGTATTATTTTTGCAATCGCATTACTTACATAATTATATAATACAATTTAGGAAATATCTTCCCTTCCTAATAAATAGTTAGCACTCACAGACTTCTTAAATATGTGTGCCAAATTTCCTATGCCATACATAACATTTTTAAGTAGGCAAAAATAATTAAAAATAATAATATTTAATTCAAATGTAGGTATTCGTCATATATCCCGACAAGTGAAACCCCTTATACTAGAATTCCAAGCGAGAAGACGAAAGCAAGAAGTTTTGCAGACTACACCTCCTCCTAAGAAACCCCGTTATAATTATTCAGACTGGTAAGTTCAAGGGATTTAATGGAGATAATAATTAATACACAAAAATACCTTCTCATCCATATATTTAATTAGCAATACAATTGATACAGGAACTATGATGCCGAAGTGTTTGCTCTTGCATCGAGGATAGGTGAACGATTTACAGACAGTCTTCTTCGAGAAGCTTTGACCGATATTTCCTACGTCAATAGAGAAATAAGTGAAAGAGAAAAATTAGGTTTACATTCAGAGGCATCGCCAGTGGAAATCAAAGGAAACTGTGAATTAGCTAAGACAGGGGAGCTGATAATTCAAGATGTAGTTGAAAAGTTTTTGCGATTCAACTTTCCTAATTTCCCATCGCAAGGAATTCAGTAAGCCTATATTTTGAAATTAATACAGTGCATTTCATTTTATAGTACCGATTCAAATTGTAACTTGCATGTGTCTTTATTTTAGAGCTGTCTCCAATTTTTTGTGTGGTCAAAAACTACTATCTGAGTTGGCTTTTGGAATCGGTTGCAAAGATATCATTTTAACTACAGTAAGTCTAAGTATATTATACTGCATATGTATGAAATTATGTTTGTAAGCTGTGCTATTTATTACAGTGGAATTAGCAATAGTCATGCTGAAGAGAATTGTGATATTGTGAAGGAGTAATAATTCATACTCTGTATGTAAATATTTAATAAAACTATATTCTAACGCTGCTATCTCGTCCACATAAAATAGGAATACCCTCCTTGTGAAGCCACACTTGCAAAAGTCTTCAAAGCACTTGTGGCCGCTATCAACTTGTCATCTAGAGAACTTGGTATGCCAAAATTTCGTGCAGAATTATTCGTGTTTGACTTTGTGGCTGCTCAGCTGTTGGACAAAGATGTCAATGAAATTTGGGACATAGTTCATCCTTGGAAACTATTGAATGAAATTAGAGAAGAAAAGGGGTTAGGTCCTCTTGAACCACGTTTAATAAGAGAAACAGGAAGAAATACCATAGTATCAGCATATATTATTGGACTTTATGATTCTAATCGAGTACTAGCAGGCACAGGTAAGCGTGCCATAACAAATCCCTTACGATTACATTATAAGACTTGATAAACCATTATAGTAATGCTTATGCCTATTTTATAGTCCTTTCGAAATGAAATGAACTAATTTTCCCAATGTGTCCTTGTCATATGTTTGCGTAAACAAATTCATATTCCCGTGCACAGTTCTATATTTTTCTATCGACTTCACTAATAATATTTCTCAATTATTTTAGGTATCGGAGAGACAGTGGATATTGCCCACGAAATGGCCGCTAGAGATGCCCTAAAAAATCTATTTGGAACGAAAAATCAAAAACTCTTATTTGACAATGCCATTCAACATTATTTATCCGCCTGACTCTCGTGCAGAAGACACTAATTACTAGCCTATCTACGTGTTTCAAAGTTTTTACCTAAAACTAGAATTTAATGAATGTTTATTAAGGAGTGTACAGTATGATAAAAATAAATGACACAGTTGTAGTGTTTTTATTATAAATTTTCATTGCAAGTTATTCCTAATTGATATTATTCGAGATTGAGATTAACAATTAAACAATTACTGATAAATTCTCTTTGGCATCCTTTTATACAAAGTTTTGGACGGCGTTAATACATAAAATAGTTTTGAGCATTGTATATCAAACGTCTATTGACGCTCGTAAAATTATTAAACATTTCGATTCAGGCATAATTGAATCGCAATATGTGTTGAATCGTTGAATACTTTAAATTTAGAAAAGCTGACACGAGCTTTTAGTCTTGTACATAAAACAGGTGAGTTGTACATTTCAAATAATTCTAGAATATTTTGCATTACATTATAAATAGGTACTGGTTAGGTTGACTTAGTGGCAAGTAGAGCTGGAGATAAGTTATACAGATATGTAGGAAGTTCAGCGACGATCTGGGTATATAAAATCATGAATACGCGCCATGAATTCGGGTGGCGGAGGGTCCCCAGTGTCATAAATCAGTTTTCCCGAAGGATCCTTTGTCCGAATGCGCCCATTCCTGTATTTTGTTTCGGTTGATCCGTCACTAAACACGATCTTCACCGTTCCATCTGCAAAAACTCGTTTGGTGCAGTTCTCGAAGTGAAATTCTTGTTGCCCATTTGGATACGTGAAAGTTCTGATGCCATTAGGGCCAGCTCTAGCAACAGTGCGATTTGGGTATTTGTACTCCTCCGATCCGTCGGGTTGGATGTTTCTGACCACTTTGTTAGGATACACAATTTGTTTTGAACCGTCCGGTTTCAAGGTTTCAGTTTGCCCACTGTAAATAATATTCAAAATCCCTAATTGTATATATTGTACAATAACATTAAATGGACAATGGAAATTTAATTTAATTCTAATATATAAACACTAAAAATCAACTTACTCAGGAAACTGCATAACAATAACTCCATCCGGTTGTGTTACGTGACACACCTGTGACTCCCCATATAAATATTTGATGGTGCCATCAGGTTGTAGTTCTTTAATATCGCCATTTCGGTATACAAATCTAATAGCAAAAAAAATGTGTAAGATATGAACGTTTGTACTTCGATACTACTCAAAAGTCTTAAAATATGATAGAATACTGACTTGAATTCTTGTCCATCACTGTTTATAAATTTTGTAGTGCCGTTATCTAACTGTACTGAAATGTCCCCATTGGACAATCTGCTTTCCGTAATTTGCAGTCCTGTCTCGACAGAAGGATTCCTTCGCTCTGTTAAGCTTCTTTTCTCAGCCATCCACACCTCCTTCTCTTTCGCGAATCGCGCTTGATCCATCACCAAATTATCTTTCTCTATCATTATTCTGTTCTTTTCAATAAGCCAAGCATCCTTCTCAGCCAGAAGGTATTGTCTCTCTGTCATTAAACGTCCGTTCTCCTTTAACAAATTTTTCTTCTCGTTAACTAGAGATTTTTTGTCACGAAGTAAAGTATTGTTATCTCTTATCAACATCTCCTTCTCTCTTAGCAAAGTTTTCTTTTCCTTCTCCCAGTTAGACTTATGACGACGTAAATCCGATTCACCTTGTACCTGCATCATTTTATTTTCTTTGTAGATGACATTTTTGTCCTGTAGCAGCTCTTCAATACTATTGAGCAAGTCCGTTTTCTCGTTCATTAACTCTTCATTCAGAATTTCCAACTGTTCTTTTTCGGAAGCTAGTTCTTTGTTGTGTTCCTTCAATTCCTCAGTCAGATTTTCGTACAATTTTTCTTGCTTGACAAACTTTTTTGCCACCTCCGAAAATTCAGTAAAACTGGGACGTTCTGTTAGGGCCTCCATTAGTTCAAAGAGGTGAAGTTCGGTATCTTCCTCAGCCTCAGTATCCGATAAATACTCCTACAATAGATAAAAAAGCTGTGTGCTTAGATATCGTATGAACACTCACAATGTAATGAAAATTCTTTTATACTTCTTAAAACAATATTATAGTTACGAATAGGATGGTTCTTTAAACTCACCACACTAGTACCCGGACTGGATTGAGAATGACCAACAATGGCTTCGTTGCTACTTTGTGTCTCAATGGAAGTAGGATACTCAAAGGTTTGTGCCGATAACGTTTCCCGAAGACTAGACGTTACACTACATACGCTCATTTTTTTCGTCGCTGGTTCCATGAATCTTACTAGTTTATCCTGAAACAAATTCGAGGGTACGCTAGAAAAGCTAGTTTTGCTGGAAATTGGCACAGCGGCATTTGAAGATGTTCTGTCTTGAAAGAGGCTAGAGGGTACGCTGCTATAACTGGTTACTTGGGAAGGAGGGCCACCGACGTCTTTAGAAATTTTATCTTGAAACAGACTAGATGGAACGCTGCTGTAGCTTACGTGATTTGAAACAGGTACATTGCCATTTGAAGATATCCTGTCCTGAAAGAGGCTAGAGGGTACGCTGCTATAACTGGTTACTTGGGAAGCAGGACCACCGACTTCTTTAGAAATCTTATCTTGGAAAAGACTAGACGGCACACTGCTGTAGCTTGCATTGGCCGAAACAGACCCACTCATTTGTGGAGACAACTCACTTTCACTTGGCACATAGTCATCCAGGTTGTATCTCTTATTTATGGCATTTTGATTAATTGGAAAAGTCTCGTATATTCCATCAAATTTGTCCACGCTATTTGAATGTTCCATTGAAAACTTGGCAACTTGCCATGATGGAGAAGATAGCAAATCACTTTTGGGTTCTTGATCTTCCCATGGTTGCAATAGAGGTGCACTGTATGTCACAGTTGGTGGTTCACGGGGGTCCTGTGCTTGTAGCACGGCTAACATAGACGGTATGCTACCGAAGCTAATATCTTCCCATATGGATTCACTGTCGCAAACTGTTCGTAGACTGTCACGAATCATGTTTGTCGATATGCTACCGGCACTAGTATTAGGTCTTGTCATTACAGGCTCACTGACTCGTACATCAGAATTTACAAGGGGGGTTGAGAATAATCCATCTACTTGATTAGCAGCAACATTCAAAGACTCGGCACAATTCGTAAGCGGGTGCTCACACTCGTCTGAGACCGCATCCTCTACTGTCGGCATTGACGGGTTCGAAAAGGAGGCTGGACGATTCGGCAACGATTTCGTTTTTGGTACGCACTTTTGTATATCTTCTTCATTCAGAGACATTTTACTATAAAATCGAGATAGTCCTGTGCCTTTTTTGAGAAACGGTCGCTTAATTATAGGTTTCAATGTCGAGTTGCTGTGAATGGAGTTCACAGTTGCGGGAATGATGTTTGCATTTGCATGAGATATCGAAGTTTCCGGTTGCTCAGTTTTAGTAGACGTCAACGTTCCAACAGTAGCACTGGCGGACTTTGAAATTTTACGAATGCCAATTATATTAGATGCCAATATTTCTCCAGCAGCACTTTTAGACTTTGAAATTTTACTAGATTCCAAAGCATCCGGAATGATACAGATAGCAGATGGTAAAGTTTCAGGGATGACTCTTGTATTTGTTGACAAAGCTTCAGGTATGATACTTGTATTTAGCAAAGTTTCTGGAATGATATTTTTACTTAATGCCAACGATTCTGGAACAGGAGTTTTGATTCTTGCTATAATTTCAGCGTCATTAGGTTTTGCACTGTCAGGAACGATTTTCTTTCTGTTGAATATAAAATGCAGGGAAGGGGAAGCCGTCTCAAATTGATAACCAGGGGATAAAGAAGACCGTTGTTCTGCGGTTTCGTATTCTACTCTATTACCGTCCTCTGTTTCTCTGCAGGTATCTAACCGATTAGAATGTTCTGGAAGATTCCCATATTCAGAATCACTATCACTGTTTACGTAATAATCACAACTATCATCTTCATTGACGTCGTAATCCTCGTCACTAGCGTCAAACATACAAATAGGTTTTATAGCTGGTAGAAGAAATTCCAATCGCTTGCTTTCCTGTTTTGCTTTTGATTCAAGATGTCTATTTAGGTCCATTATATCTACTAAATCACAACATTTACATGTTCACAATTACATTTTTATTAGCGCCAGCTAAAGTACTGATACATCATTATTGGGATCGTCAATATCGGACATGCATCAAAATTAAAACACGAAAATTACAAATTGATGACACAAGCGGACAAATATAATTGGTGTGCCTCAAAAAAAGAAATAGTGTTTGATATCTAGTGTGATAGTTTTTTACAATATCCTGCATCTTTAATGCTTCCAACAGTTCCAATATTTTGATCGAGATTCATATTTACCAATTACACTCCAAAATAGATTCATAATAAATAATATCATTATTGGAACTTACTATTTTCTTTTTGAAGAAGATTTACTATTTTTCTCTCCTCTCGCTTCAGGAGCTCTTCTTCTGCACTTTTTGCCCATGCTAAACGGGACTCGACTGAGACTTTCTTATGGAGATTTGTTAAAGCCTGAATAACATGTTTGCATTAATCCTTAGAATTTCTACTGTGTGTAACCATCTTTTGTAATTCCGTAATAAGTACATCGTACATTTTTGCAAATAGGAGTTGCGAGTAATGAGTACATAAACATAAACTTTAAATGGCTTTGTAATTTCATTTATGTCCTACCATCTCCCAAATTGTGTTGTATGTATTTAGATTA
This sequence comes from Tomocerus mixtus, assembly GCA_034694165.1. Classification (NCBI taxonomy): domain Eukaryota; kingdom Metazoa; phylum Arthropoda; class Collembola; order Entomobryomorpha; family Tomoceridae; genus Tomocerus; species Tomocerus mixtus. The sequence continues at coordinate 28,545 of JAQFYC010001324.1, read as the reverse complement.
ATATTATTGTCTGAAGTCATCATAAGTCAATATTGACTATTTAGTCAACTGCAATTGCCATTTAAAAACAAAGAGCCAGTTTGACCATCTAAAACAAGAAGTCATAAAATAGTAATGCCACATCTTAATGATCGTGTACCCCATATTTACTCAAGGGTATATTTACTATCTAATATTTGTATTGTTCTTTCCATCTTACGATATTTTTGTGACTTCTACTAAAGTTTGTATTTGATAAAAGCCTGATAAGTCAAATTTGTGAGAAAAAAGTAATTAAGTGAAAAAAGTTGCATGCAAACATTATGCACAATATTGAAAAATAATAATTTAGTCACTGACATCGATAATTGCATACAACTGAAATTAAAATACACAAATGTCAAAAGAAGCGATTTTCATGTGTCGGCAGTCAAAGACACATTTTTAACAATTAAACATAAATAGTACAACACATTAAATATATTTTAACCAACGTTACATATTGGAAAAGCATCATGCTGTAATTTAAATCGTCTGCTACTTAAAAGTGAACAGACGAGCCGAACCACTACAAAGTAGTAGTGAAAAACTAATTTTTTCAACAAAAATAATATTGAAATGAACCGTACCATTACTCTATTAAGCTGCTTCTTCATTTGATTATCAGAATCATTGTTATTCAGCACACTTGAGTCAGCATCGATAAAATTGGTGCGGATTAAGTCATCCTCGGTAATTTCTTCCAATCTGTGAGAGTAGTCCATAACTGTCTAAAATTAATATCATTCAGAATATTTAAAATTACTAATTCATATTTGATTTTAGATTTCTAATAGTTGATAATCGGGGTTAGTGGTTAGCAACATTCTTTACCTTTATCCAAAAAGCTGGAAACTGGTAACTGACTGCCTGGAGATAGAGATTAAATGTTTTAAAAGTTGTCTGGGATCTGCAGCACACAAATAAATGATATTTAAGTATTATGTATTACTGTTAAATCATAATCATTACTGATGACATATTTCTTATTTTTGATTTTACTTACCAATTAGATTTACGTTTTTGGATTATAATTATACTAATTTATGGTTATTAACTGTTAACTAGAGTGTCAACTTTAATATTAAGTTATTTACACTGTACACGTTTTAAAATTGCGTAGAAGATGAAAAGATTGTTTTTTAATCTGACTATTGATGGATCAGCAGGAAGCTGGAAAACATTCGTTTCCTTTTAGAAATGAATGGAAAATGAAATGAAATGGAAAATTGAGTAATAGTTTGAAAACTTTAGTTTGCGTGAAAATGAAAACAATAGCCAGCTGATAGAACTGGGACGGGGGACGTCAAATATAGAATTCTGGTTTTCCAACACTGGACTCCTCGAATCAATAGCAATAAAGAAGCTGGGATGAATACTCCAGTACTCCAGTGCACAATACAATACAATAGAGCATTACCATAGAAATTACGTATATAAAATAACAAATATTAGACTTGGTAAACACTGCACAATTTCAGCGGCACCCGTCACGTGTTTCTACCATGGAGATCATCGCCACAGCCTTTCAGTATATCGATAGTAAAAAGAACTGATTTTATCGTTATATTCTTCTACAAGGATACATGGATATCTTCTGAATAAAATTGATCACACTGAGTTCTTAGTGCCAAACAACTTTACAATATTAATACAGTCGCTTTCGTGGATCTGTGTCGCAAATGAAATTGTACTGGGATCCATTTTTTATACTTGTTAGCGGGTTTTTGTAGGCCACTGGGCGGGTTGGATGCTGGATGATTGCATGGATTATACTTTTACACCTTCTTCTGAAATAATTAATTTTGAAAAGTAATACTAATTACTACTAGTAATTTACTAGTAAGTAATGCTTAAACTTAACTAAAATGAATGCAAATGCTTAAATCCTTATTTAAGATGGAAATTGCTATATATTTCCATAATGACGTTTATTTAGTAGCAGGCACTATAAAACTCCAGGCCAAGCCCACTTGATTCTCTTCGGTGGAAGGAAGGGGGGATGGTGACCACTATGACAAGATGCAAAAGCTAGTTTCCCCAAGTTTTTAAGTAACATAATAGTAATTACCAGCAGCTAACATAAGTTAAGCACAGTAAGATGTTACTTCGTTGGGTTAAGGGAAAAAAGTTATATTAGCAGACGAAAAGTCTACTAAGCTAAGGGGTCTTGGAACTTTCACTTGATTTCTCTTGATCAGAATACAAGCCTTTTGGAATATATTGTAAATACCTAATACATTTACGCTTAATATTATGTGTAGTATGTACTTCATACACATAGATTTAAAAGACTAAAGAAATCAAAGTGAAATATTATATTTAATGCCCTCATTCTTCAATTGTAATTTCCTATAATGCTAAGCAGAGTAAAATGTCCCGTATTTTGAGGAACAGCAATCAATGAACGATTCATGCAATACAATTCATAACTATATAAAATTAGTCTTTTAAAAAGTCACATTTCATAAATACAGATAAAGTAAATCAACGCCCATTGTGTAAGCTTGACTTCTGTTCATGTTCACTTGATTAAAAAGAGGCAGACAATACAATCCTGACTAGGACTTAATTATAATGAATGCATAAATGAAGCCCAGTCTCCAAAGATATTATTCTAATAAATATTCATCTTCATCTTGACTTTCATTGGAAGTTGAACTGTCCTATTTATTATAAAATTATAGAATTTAACATTTTAATTAATTAAAACAGTAAAATTAAATACCACATCGTAGCAAACACGGTTAAGATATTGAAAATTTATATTGGGAATCTTATTTATCGGTGCTTTTCTCCACTTTTGTGGTGTTTCGTTTTTCAATTCTTCGGAGTTGCTTTTTCTTCATCCGTTTCAGCTTGGCAGGGTTTTTGATCTGTAACATAAAAGTATAGTGTTTGATTACTGCGGGAGAGTGGTTCAGGATATGAGAGGATATATGGTGCATCATTGAGGTGAGCATTGAGCATCCTGAGAGAAAAATGAGTTGTGAGAAGAGAGGGCAGGGAAATGACCGACAGGTGACAGGGGACGGAAAAGAGGTACATTGGCCTAGAAAAATCAGGAAAAGACCTTTTGATAGGAAAGTGTAAATTGTGACATCGGGCCCTCGAAATAATTGGAACGAGCACCCGATTACAAAACTACTAAAAATCATAAAACATTGATTGCCTACCACTTGGACAATTTCTGATTTTCTGGCATTCTCTTCCTTCCGCTTTTTATTTTCAACCTCTCGAAGTCGTCTTGCTCCTTTCTCAGATTTCCTTTGATCTATTATTGCTCGTGACTGGGCTTGAATGAGTTTTCGCTCTATGCGTTCTTTACCCTCTTTAACTTGGCCTTTCAGATTAGATCTTGACTTTATCATGCTGGAAGCCCTATTTTTTACAACACAAGAATAATTAGTTCGCTTTTAAGTTATTTCTTTGACTTTTGTAGTAATTGTATCTATTAGCCCAATTTAGACACCCCTGTCCATTGTCCATAAGTTTTGTTTGTATGCTCGAGTTAAACTATCATAATCACCAAATACAGATATAGGAGATCATTAAAACCAATTGATTATATTTATTTTGCACCTTAATTAGATTTTGATTGACTGTAAACTGTCTGCCAAATGTAAGTGAAAATATCAATCAAGATATTAAGCTGAAAAAAGTACATTAAATGTGAAATGTGTATTACCTCGTTTTTTGCTCTTTCCAAACCCTTCCTGACTTAGGTCTACCTTTAGGCACCGCAGCTGCTGCTTTTGTTGTCTTATTAGTCACTTTGACTTTCCCCATTTCAGATTTCAATTATGTAACTTATAAATAGCAAGCTAAACTAAACCACAACAATACCTTTGAATGAGCGACAGTTTGTGTCGTATTATATTAATAATATAAAATGTTAAAATTATTTGTTGTCTGCTTATATTGGTGTTGATAATCAGATTTTCAGCAGTAGCACTGCAAGATAATTGATAATACTGCAACCGTGCAACCGCAATGTGAAAGAGGCATGTGATTAGAGTGGAGATAGAACGGAGTCGCGTGAGAGAGCTAGATACCACGGCACGGCGATATGCTGAGGCGCTCCGTAGACACGTGGAGTCGGAGTTGCAGTTGGACCTATTAAACATAACATAACACAAATAAATATAAATGCGAGACTGGCGCCGCTTGAGTCTCATTTATACAGATGCATTTTGTAATTTCCATAATTAATATGCAAATCTCACATATTGGATGATTGATTGATGAGTAATTAAGCGCTAATTGAATTGCATATTTAATAGCGAGTGATTATTGCTTACATTTTAAAAGGCTTTATTGTTCACTGAATGTTAATAGACGCAATGATACAATAATAAAGTATTACATTTTGACGATTATTATCGGTTACACAAAGTCTTGCCCTTCAATGATGACACGAAATATACAAAAAAATGTTGAATGTACTTCAACAATAGGAAAAAGAGTAGTCTTATGGAGTAGATTACATGGCTACATTTTGAGCTCTTTAATCTCACAATAGGCATTACCGTTTGTACTTGTAATATGCATTGTTCCGTTTCATGCTTTTCACAAGTTAAATCCGCTATCAGGAGCTTGGACGTTCATTTCAAAATCACCGGAATTTCCTTGCTGTGGAAGGAGGTTAATGACTTCCGCTTCCTATAATAAATACCGAATAAATGATGTCAGAAATTGAAGAGCTGGTGCTATTTTTAATTATATATGCTAATGTTTGTTATAATTTTGTATAGAGACTAGATAGTGAATACAAACAAAATTCCCATCACGTTTGGTATACAATTGTTGATATGTTTTTAAAATAAACTATTTCACAGGAAACTTCCATTTATATATAATAATAAATAGAGCACTCAGCACTGCTTACCTCTTCATTGAAAAATGATTCGATGATACTGTAAGCCTTATTGTAGACAGAAGTGTTTTCATGAGACTGTAATTGTTCAACTTTATCAAGTCCTCCACACTCTTCAATAATAAACGACACCCGTTCTAATTGGCCAACTTGATCTGCGGCTTTCAAAATGTTTTCAATTGCTTCCATTACAATAATTACTGTGCGCCAATCCTTAATACTGAGACAATCACAAAGTATTGGCAGCACACCGTACTGACAAAGAGAGATCATATGCTGCACAGAGCCTCCAGTTGTGATATTAGTGACGACCCATATGGCTTCCTTTTGAGCTCGAAACTCGCCCTATGAAATCAATACAATTTACATATTATACATTTTATTGCTACAAAATCTGAGTTCTTTATCTAATGGATTCATCACAATCACTTGCATAATATACTTATGACTTACATTTTCAATGACACGAAGAATTAATGGAACAGCACCAGAATCCATTACACCAGAAATTTGCTCCAGAGTGCCAGCAGTAATATTGGAGAAAGTCCAGGCAGCCTCCTTTACAATAGTTGTTTTGTGACTTTGAAGAAGCTTCATTAGTGACGGAATGATCCCACATCTAACAACTGCTTGGGTCTACATAAATATTGCATCTCCAATTGAAAGTGTTTTTCAAAATTATATAATTAACATTATGCTTGAATGTTTACATTACCTGTGAGTCCGTGCCTGTAACAATATTTCCAAGGGTACGTAGACTTGGAGTCACTACATTGAAGTTTGGATAGGTAAGTAATTCAGCAAGACGGGGAACAACTCCGGCATCGATTACTTCTTGAATTTTGTCGTTACTTCCGTCACTCAAATATGACAATGCCCAACAGGTGTCCGCTATAACGAAAACATACATACTACATATAAGTATAAGAATTATTACAGATTATAAAACACAACCACAACTGGAATTTTCTCTGCTAACTTGTATTATAATATTGCATATTAATAACCCATACCAACCTGAGGTTCAACATAAACATAATATGCCCGAAGCAATTGCAAGGCGCTTCCCAACCATGGCTACATATTATATTTTACATAATATGTACATAGACAAATTCGTAAGGAAGAAATAGCAAATAATTGACTTACATACGATTTCCAAGTCTTGCATGGCAATCAGTCGGGCAAGGGCAGGAAGACATAGGCGAGTAGACGCTGCTGGCGGAGCTGGAGTTTTCCCTCTGCATATATTTGATAAAGTCCAGGCTAAGTTGCGCAGCACAGTTTGCTATGAGCAAATACGAAGAATCGACATTAGTTGACTAATATAACTAGGAACTTCGCCCTACATCCACATATCAGTAAATAATGGGTTCGGTTGGTACGTACCTCTGTATGAGTCTTAACTAACGCAACCAGTGGTGGAATTACTCCCATGCCAATAATCGCATCCCGAATTGTTGCTCCGTCTCCCTATGGAAAAATTGAAAAACTTAGACGATATAAAATTAATAGCTTTAAGGCAAATAAACTGTATAAAATATATAGCGTTGCTATTATTACGTACAATGCAATTCCCAAGAGCCCAGCAGCTCTGTTCAACCAGATGGGGAAGAGAAGATCGCAACATGTCAATGAACGGTTCAATAGCTCCTGACTGCACCACAATTTCCGTTTGAGCAGATGTTCCGGAGGCAATGTTGGTCAGCACCCATGCTGCCTCAAATTGGAGATCTGGTTTATTCTTCAATTTCAGAAATTCTACACACTTTTCCACAATACCTGCGGCAACGACAATGTCAATGGGAGGATGGCGCTCTCGACTAAGTACTTTTCGGGCCAACTGGGCACCACGCAATTGAGTAGCATAATCATCACTGTAAAAATAAATACAATTGGGTTAATATTTTTGCATCCCTCTCAATAAAACGTTGAAGCATATAATATACAACAAATATACATAAACATAAACCCAATACAATATATAAATAAAATGCAATTAACTAACTTGAACATATCAGCAACCATTTGCTCAATTAAGGCCTTCGTTACACCCTCGTTCTGGTCAACAGCATTATTCCCTGGCCCCTTACTAGGACTCAAAATGATGGAATCCAATTCATCTGTATCAATATTCCGCCTTTTTGAAAGCTGTTCATCCTTACGTTGTTTCCGTAGGGCTACAGATTCGTCGTTTCTTCTTCTACGCAACTCCTGAAAGCAAAATCCCCTTAATTAGTATTTTCAAAAATTATTACGGTAATTTATTACGAAGAAAATAAAAAATGTTCCTTACTTCCGTATCTTTTCCGAAGTTTTTAAAATTGCGCATACGTTCAGAAGACATGGTCACTGTAGACTTATTGAATATTATCACTTAACGATTTTTTCGGATTTTCGTTTGGTTCACTGGGCTTGGGTTTACTGACTTGGCCTCGGTAGTTCTTCAATGATATATAACAAAGACTAAGCTGGATTCTGGATCAACTCAACGGCCAACGGTTCAGTCGGAGTGTTTATCTCAGCTTATGAATCGTGTGTAATGATCAACGGACAATCGACTAGCTCTTGAGGGACTTCTAGAACATAAAAATACAAAATAGGTAGAATATCTCTCTATCACTTGCGAAGTCAGAATGAGTCTCAAGAAGATCGCTGAAAATGAAATGCAATTAGCAAGTAAAAAGTAAATATGCTGTATGCAGGCCAGAATTATAATATGAATATTGTCACAGATATAATAAACAAATGCAAATATCTAACGGTTCTTGCTGGAAAAGTTTATATCCATCCAAGCAATACGATGGTAGAGATGAAAGTGAGAATAATATTTCCTGAGCGGGGAACTTTTGCTGCCGAAGATTACAGGCCACTGTGGAGTTGCTAGGGCGGGACTAAAGTTAATACTACTTTTGTACCGTCTGTAGTCTTCCTGTAAAGAAATTACATCGCATGCAGTAAATAAATGGTAAAAACTGAAACAGAGATGTATCTATATAACATAAGATTAGCAGCACTGAAGGAAGATTCGGTTTTAGGTCCATTACAGTGCACAGTGATTACAGTATGCAAATTAAGAATTGTCTATTTGCATATTGAGATTTATGGAAACCTTTGTCTACGTTTCATTGCATGTAATCTATTCATTGTATTTTCATTCAAGTGAGCCATATAGAAAATATACCAAATAATTTTAACGTATACTTACTTATATACTTACCAGGGAAATGCTCTAGGGCTCAAAAATATTGGAACTCAAGTAAGGCGAATAAAAATACTAAAGGTATCTCAATGGAAAATTACAGGGTGGAAGAAAATGACTTTATTAGATATGGGTGGCGATATATATATATATATATATATATATTATAGGGTATATAATATAGGGGTGTGCAGGGGTGGGCGTATTACATAGGGGTAGGCGAAATATACAGGGGTGTGTGCAGGGGCCCAGCCCATCAGTTAGTTCCCCTTTCAAAGCGTCATATTTCAGTAATCTGCATTGCATTTTTACCCATTGTAATGTGAAAATGAACTTTTGTGGTTGGGATATTAGGCCTGTTTACGATTTACGATAAGTAAACCAAACCAATAGATTTGTAAATCTGTTTACAGATAGGCATTTATTGTTGGATATTCCGGAATCTGGATACTGATTTACATTATAATACGCTAAACGAAAGTCGCAGTTTATTTATCTTGTATCCTTGAAATTAATTTTTGTATATCTTCTTCGAGACTATGCTAAAATAAAATGCTATAGTAATTGTTGGTGAATGAATACATAATATACATACTGTAGCTTCTATATTTTTTAAATGTCAATACGGTCATTATTGAATTCATATTTATTTAGCTATTTCTACTTTGTAATCTTTGAATACAACATAGTTAGCCGTAGCATTAAAGTAGACATATTTATTTTCTTTATATGATAAAGAGGGCTATGAGACAGAATTCAAGATATTAGAAACAAAGAATTTCATCTTAACATACGTTAATAAGGTCAGAAGTTAGAACTACGCAGACCAATAGTATCTTTAGGATATTTTTAAATAACAATTTTGAGGGGAACACAGGGATATCAATGACATTATAATAAATTCAGATACTTAACACTAAACAAGACAACAGTCCCTAAGGTCTGGATATTTCGGTGGGTGGGCATAGTAGATTTTAATCGACAATATCTCTTATTGTATATATTTCTAACGATAAGCATGATCAATATAGGTACGCCGATAAATATTCTTTTAAGCTAACTATAGCTCTACCTTATAATGTATTTAAGTGTGTTGTCTCTCAAATCCGATGGCTATGCAATATAATATTCAATAAATGTTTTTGCTGACACCAATTAGTAAGCACTAATAAGCAACAATAAACAATAGAAGTAAATGGGCAGGAAAGGCCAAGGTTGTTACAAATCGGGAGGAGGCATGTAGAATTCCCACTTGGGTGTTGGAGGAGCTGATCGTGTTGTAAGAATCATCCCTGCCACTAATACGAGTACGATACACAGCAACACCTGCATGTTGGCCCGCTGGGCTTCGGATTTTGTTGGGTCGTCCGATGTCGCGGTGTCAATATAATCGGCCATTGCTTGAAGGGCACGCACTGTGGATCTGACAAGGGCGCGACAAAGCCGGGTACTGAGCTGGACAATACTTTCATTCTCATGCTCTTCAACAACAGGGGCAAAACTGACTGAAGGGGTGGCTGCTGGTGTTAAGGATCTTCTTGGGGGAGCTCTAGGTGTTGGAATAGATGATACCGTTGGTTCGGGCTGTGCTGTTGGAACCGATGACCTTGACTCTCGTTGAACCGCAGGGGCTGCTGCCCTAGCCTCTTGTCGTGCCTTATATTTTGCCTCCTGTTCTTCCAAATAACGCTGAGTAGCTGTTTTAACTTGGGTTGTTATTTGGACTTGAACAGGTTCTTCTAATACAGGTGTTCTTCGTTCTGGTTCAGATGGCTGAGGATCCGACGGTGTTTGAGGTTGCTCCTGTACTGGTTCTGCCTCCACGTTAGTTATTTTCTCCTCTTCCACTACCAATGGCTCTGGTTGTTGTTCTCTGCTTTGGCGTGTTAACGAAGCTAAAAGTTGTTCAGCAGATCTTAGTGATAGCTGTCCAATTATAATGTCATCGGGGCATGAGCAATCGTTTTCTTTGTCTTCCTGTTCCTCTGTCTCCAAATTCAACTCTTGAGGGACAGTTTTTTCTTCTGGTACGGCAGATTCAGGTGAAGCCAACTGATAGAATGATGGAGGTGGTATTGAAGGAAGATCCACTGTATCGCTTGATAAGTTATTACAGAGTACTTGATCACTATTAAGAGTTTGTGTCTGAATTCTGTCTACTGTCAACGGTCCACTACTCGATAATGACGTCACCTAATAATATACGGAGCCCCACATTATATAACATGCTCTTTTAAAATACTATGATAAAAACCACAAAATAGTAGCTATTATTGGGTTTACCTGAAGATGAGGAGCTTGGAGATGTTCCACGGTAATAGAATGAGCACTCAAATCATTGACTCGCAATACATCGACTTCCAATTCATCTATGTGTAATCGTCTAGGCCAAACGAACTCCGGTTGGACAATCGTAGGCGCTGGTGGTGCAGGAGGTGCTGGAGGTGGCGGTGTGGGTATTCTTTCAACAGGTTGTGGAGGTGGTGGTGGTGGCGGCTGACGTTCAACAGGTGGTGGAGGTGGTGGTGGAAGTTCAACGGGTGCTGGGGTTGGTACTATAATGACAGCTGGTTCAGGGACTGTAGGTTCAGGTATTGTCTCCGGTACGGGGTCAGGTGCTGGCGGTTGTATTACGGGTTGAACTTCTTTCACAGGTTCTTCAGGTGGTGGTGATGGTGGCGGAGGCGACTGTCTTACCTCAGGAAGTTCCGCTTCTATTTCATCTGAGGGTATCTGACTTTCAGAATTTCTAAAATAAAAGGATTATTAGCATTTAGTATATAATTGGATTTACTATAATTTTTATTTAAGGGTTTGGGTGGTTACCTTAAATTATCAATTCTACTGCTGGCTTCCTCCTCAAATGGCGTAACATTGTTAATTTCATAGTCATCCCCTTGTACCGGATCTGTCTGTACAGCAACGTTAATATCACTATTGGCTAACAAACTGCTGATCTCCTGCTGTTCTTCCTCTTCCCTAGACCTCCCTAACATTGGAATATTGGTTGCAGTAAAGACTTCGTCCACGACTTCCCTTTGAACAGACTCATCCTCAAAGTTTGCGTAATGACGAACGCCCATAGAGCGTTCGATGGAAGTTTGATCCAGATCATTCAGTGGAGCCGGTGACCTCTCTGGTCTTGGGGGTGGGGGCAACGGTCTCCCTTGCATGATTCCTATGGCTGTGCTTGGTCTTGGCTCATCAGGATCCCTTCGTGGTTTTGGACTGTTCTGATCTAGATTTTGGTTTGATTTGGATTTATTGCGTGGAGGTCGCTTTGGTCTTAGTGTACTGTAGGTTCGATGAGGTCTAGTTGGAGGCACAATATGGAACGTTCTCGGAGTAGCTCGTGGCAAGGAAAAGAACATTTGTCCACTTCCACTCGTATCTGACTGCGGCGGGTTCTGGTTTCTCTTGAGACTGTTGCCTTTGCTCCCACCACTATTACCGCTTCTTTTCTTCTTCCTCGGTATTGTCCTAGGCGGATCCTTGTGCACGATGGCATAGCCAGCTTCATCTACATAATCTAACGTGTCATCCAAATCTAGTTCCGACTCGTTCATTCTTCCTTCGCTATCAGCGGGAATCATGGGAGATCCATGTGCCCGTAGGGTTGACCCTGCTCCTCTTTCTGCTTCCCTGTCCTCGTCAGCAAAGTTAATGTCACTGCCACCGAGATCGGAAGCAGATCCCTTGTCACTCCTCCGTCGTTCTCTCTTGGGTGCAGCGGGTTCTGACTGTGTCAGAATGACGTCGTCCATTATTTGCTCCTCCACATCCCTCATCCACTCGTTTGCTGCAATTGTGTTGTAATAAAACGCTTGAGCGGTGTCGGGCACTTTGGGCTTCTTTCTCTTCGTTCGTTCGGGTTTCGCAGGTTCATCGCTAACGGGCTCGTAGCTCCCTTCGTCTTCCTCCTCTTCCTCCAAACGAGCTGAGCGACTTTGTTCTTCTCTTTTCTGAGTGGCATCTTCACGTCGTTGGGCAGCTTCTTCCTCTTGAGCTAATTCCTCATCCTCTTCACCTCCGTGCTCGTGCATATAAGAGGACACGTAGCCTGGTGTTTGTTTACGCTTTGGGCGTTCGGGAGGGAACGTTTGGAAATTAGGAGAGCCTCCTTCGTCTTTTTCCTTTCGTGGGGGCTTCCTAGGATTTCTCGTTGGCCTTGACGGAGCGGACGGGAGGTCGAAACCTGCAAGAGCATTAGCCATCGTTGGTCTGAAGGCTTGACGCAGTTCTTCAACGAGAAACCGATTGACTTCCTCTTCATCCTCGCCTTCCGAGATGCCTCTCTCTCGTAAGAAGAACTCATCCGAGTCTATCTCTTCAAGAACTCCTTGTCTTCTAACTTGCATAGAAGAGGAGCCCATCGAAGAACCTCGAGGAGAGTCCCGAGAAGACACATTTCCTGAGAAAGGTTCTTCTGACGCATCTCTACTTTGAACTAAATCTAATGGCGATTCCCAGTCACGGTCTGCTCTGCCTAGCAATTGATTTCTTGCGAATTTTCCATCGCCTTCTTCAGCTGCTGGAGCTTCGGCCTCCTTCTCATCATTTTCATAAAAGTTTTGACTCGAGGAAGATTTCTTTTGCTCCTGTTCAATTTGTTCATCCGTCCTTCTACGAAATCTGAATGTTGTTCGCGGCTCTGTGTCTTCCATGTCTTCAACCTCTTCCCTGCCTTCCGGTTCCATTTCCACATCACCTCCCTCAACTTCTCCCTCGTAGCCTTCTTCCTTTTTCTTGCGAGCTGCTTCCTGTTTAGCTTTAATTTCATCAATTGTCGCATGACACTTTTCGTTAACTTTCACGCCGAATTTTTGAATATCCTTTCCTAATACTTTCATTTTCTGACCCAAATCTTTTGATTTCTGGGAAGCAATAGCTTTAGATTTGATACCAAAACCCTTAAGTTGCTGGCCAAACTTTTCTAGCTTTTCTTGTGCTTGAGCTTGTTTCGAGGGATGGGCTGCTGCTGCTTCATCCATTTCCTCTTCAAATTCATCGCTTCGCATTGATGCTCCAGTCCGAGAATAATCTGATGGAACTTCCGCCTCCGTTTCTACGGATGGTTGCGTAACAAATATTTGCGGCTCTCTCAGCCGATCCTCGTCCTCTAATTCCAATTCCCGACTCCTCAATTCGTCAGAGTATTGAGAAGCTAATTGATTTTCCACGTCGATTCGTTTTTTAGCGTGCTTCGGAGATGGTCGTGACTGTGGACTTTTGTGTCGAATAAATCTCTTTTTCAGATCTATTTGAGGAAGACTTGGCATCTGTGGCAGGTGTGGAAGTTGAGGCAGATTTGGCCTGTACATCTTTTTCTTCCCCTTTCGCGATCTGGTGAGGGATCCTGTTGCTCCTTCTTGACCCTCCACATCCTCCATCTCAACATCACCTTCCTCTGTCTCCTCCCGTCTTCCCCTCCTCTCTTCCTCTTCTTGAGCCGCTTGTAATGCCTTCAATTCCTCCTCCTCAGCTTTCAACCTTTTCAATTCTTCCTGCTCGGCAGCTTTTTTTTGCTCAGCTTCCAATTTTATTCTCTTTGCTTCTTCTTGTTTCTGCAGCTTTTCTTCTGCCTTCAATCGTTTTTGCTCTTCTTTCACTTTTTCCTTTTGCAATTTCTCCTCCGCCTTAGCCTTTTTTATTTCCTCTTGTTCTTTCTCTTTTCTGGCTTTCTCCTCCGCCTGCTCCTTTTCTTTCCTTGCTTTCTCCTCAGCGTGCTCCTTATCCTTCCTGGCTTTCTCCTCAGCGTGTTCTTTATCTTTTCTTGCTTTCTCCTCCGCCTGCTCCTTTTCTTTCCTTGCTTTCTCCTCCGCCTGTTCCTTTTCCTTCTTAGCTTTCTCCTCTGCCTGCTCCTTTTCCTTCTTAGCTTTCTCTTCGGCCTTTATTGCTGCCTTATCTGCTGCTTGCCTCTTAGCTGGGGTTTCTTGCTCTACTTCGACAATTTCTGGCTCAGGTACAACTGCAACAGTAGCTTCTTCCTCTTCCAATTTACGTTTAGCTAAAGGTTCCTGCCCTTCTTCATCAGGTACTTGTTGATCGTCTTCCTCCATTTCTTGTTCCACATCTTCTGCCTTTCTCTTTTCCTTCGGTTTTTTCTTTGACAGTTTGATCCCTGTCCAATTGTTAAACTTAGGTCTCACAGGGATCGATATCTTGCTGATTCGTTGTTTCACTTGCCCTGCGGCTTGTTCAGCTCTTGCTCGTAGCTGATTTAAAGGATTGCCTCTGCTTGGTCCTGGTACTGCTCTCTGGGGCACTTCCTGTGCTGGAGCTTGTTCCGCTTCCCCTTCGGCTCCAGGATTGGCATCCGGAGCAAAAGTGATGTTTTTATTTGTTAAAGGTCTCATGTTGGAGCCTTCAGCTACTTCAGCACCCTTTGAGCGATGGTGCCTCGGCCGCTTTTCTTTTCGAAGTCCTGCAGTAAAAGTTGCTTTCACCGGCTGCCCCTGATCGTCTTCGTGATGAAAATGATGCCACTCTTTGTCGCCGTCTATTCCCCTATCGTGTGGATCTGGCTGATCCAAACCGTCCAATCCTTCGGAAGTCAAAATCTAAATGAAAAAACAAGATATTTCATTTATAGACAAATAAAATAGAAACGGTGTAGCCTAATATAAAAGTGTTGTAAATTGGTAATGATGCAAGTCACAATAAATAGTATTTTTTCTGGATAAGCATATCATGTACATAAGAGATAGATAGTTAATACAAGCGTTACAAGTTTGTGGATGCGTAAATCGATGATACATTTTTTGACTAAAATACACGTTTGCTGATATGTTTGTAGTCCCACACGATCAAATATTGCACAAATGAAGATGTCAGCAACCCCGTGTTGTCTTTAATGCTGATTTTACATTAAAAGCAAAGCATTGACTTCCAATATTGACATGTATCGCTTCGTCGCTTTGGTTCTTAATATAACTAAACTCTCATTTTATCATGGTAGTTGGATTTAAATACATTCGTATTTAATACCCTTCTGTTATTCAAATCCTGCAATGATCCCTTTCTTTTTTATTTGGTGGTTTGATAAAAGATAGATGTAGGTGCCACATCCTCCGCCATATTGAAAGCATCCTACAGTTCTTACATACGGCATCGACAACCGTTTCCACTTAATAAATTGAAAAATGCGGACTGTACATTTCAGTGTACTGTATATACTAGTTAGTTTGGCATCATAACGTTAATGTTGTGCATACAGATATTCATTCTGTGACTGTATGTAGTGCATGAGATGGAAAGAATAGCGACAGCTTTGTCTCTAGCCTACGATGTGTTAAATTTTGTTAAAAATGTTGTTTTAGCTTTTCCTATTTATACATACGCTCATTGCCTCCTTGACATCTATATCCTTAGTTTTGCCGATGGGCTTAAGTTAGTAAGAAATACAAGGATTACTAATGTAATTGCCCAGAAATTTCTCTTAGAAGAATATGTAGGTAGAGGTACTTGCTTACTATTTACTTACGCCATTATAGTTTATTTGTATATACTGTCAATATAAAGATGATGGCACTACTACATGCCGACATAAGTTAAAGAGCAATGTTTTTTTGTAGCAAACTGAGAATTATGTCATGTTATTTTGCATGAAAAGACAATAAACCAAAACGAGAATTATTTCACAGTATTTTTTAAAAATAGTCTGACTATTTCTTAAATGCTCTCACCTAAAAAGCCCTTCATGATTTTTCAAATCATAATTATATAGATAGTCCACGCACTGAGAATAAGTTACTGTGAGTGTGTAGAGTTGCAATCGCTGCGTGTTCCCTTCACTACAATGTTTTTAAAACTTAAGGTAAAAGTATGAATGAATATTCTAAAAAGGGTTAAAAAATTACCTCAATGTCCGGAGGAATATCTAGCATACGACCATCAAGTGATCCTGTATCAGTTTGGTCTTTGCTCATATAACGACTCCCAGATCCATACAATGGTGGAGGATTCACGGGTTCGTACAAATTGTCACTGCAATCCAAATAAAAAGTTTACAACAAATGATACAAGAAAATAAATAAATAATTATCATTAACAGATTTCTGTATCAGTATAGTACAGTGTACATACGACTAACTAACTAGTACTTTACTACACATTAGTCTGTTAGGTTTGCTTATTTCAATGGCTCTGTTTAGAACTTTTTAATTACTCACAATTTCAAAAGAAATAGAATTGCAAAACAAAAGTGAATGATGATAATTTTGTCTACTTGTTGAAAAATTTTGTACTACTGCTACTGCAAAAGTTAAAAAACTAATCTACAAAAATGGATTGCATTTTAAGGGCAGGGAAACTATTTTAGGTTGTGAGTATTATGTAAGTATTTTTATGTTTGAGGTACTAGATAGAGCGCGTTGCGTAGGATGGGTAAAAACGATTACTCATCCGTGGCAAATCTTGGAAAGCATTTATACTATTCTTTTGTTCAAAAGAAAAATGGCATATTAAAGCTTACCAATAATTTTAGTGGCAACTAGGCACTACGAATTTTGCAATACGATACGATTGTTATAGTACTGGAGATTAATTGGTTACTGATAACTAAACAGACATAAGTTTGGCGAATCAGAGTTTTTCGCGGTTGGCAAGCAGTATTTTCCACATAAACGTATTTGAAAAGAAGAAATTGGCATTAAATCTCTATAAATTGTTCTTTCTCAAGTATGAATTACGATATGATAAATATGTAAATATGTCTGTAATGTACTACTTGAGTAATGTTTATATGATGAATGTTCTGTAGATAGCCTAAAGTTCAAAAATCTGATAACATAATGAAGTCAAACCTGTAACGCTTATTGAGAGAAGCCATGTCGTGAGGTCTTGGTGTAGGTAAAAGTGGATTTGATTGAGAAATCTGTTTAGCTTTACGTGTCGGTGTGGCAATACCCCATTCCCAACCGGACTTAGCACCGGACCCAGCAGAAGGGTACGTTTGACACCCACAAAAAACAAAACTTCTTTCCATCTAAGCCCATACTAACACACACTGGACAATTAAACCAAATTCGGGGCAAAGCAGACCAAGACTGAAGATAAAATTAGACTAGAAACTAAAATCCTTGATTTGGCTTATGTCATGAGTACATAGTTACATACCTATCCTTTCTGTGTATAGTTAAGACGTGAGAAGCCAAAACCAAGTCAACTAGTGCCAACGAGCTAGCTCTTCCCGAATTCTATTACTGCATGAAAATTATCCTTAGAGGACTGTCTGGGCCCCTGTTTTTTGTCAGAATAAGTCTGGGCCCAAAAATACTACATGTAGAAGGGAACATGGTTAACGTTTCGTCAACTACTGTTAAGATGCCCGAGCTGTATACATTATTCTAGCAATAAGCATTATGAAGATGTGTATTTGAAATCTGCCCAAGGCCTGGCAACTCTTTAACTTAAATGCATTTCTTTGCTATAGGCTTCCTGTGTCTTGTCTTGAAAGCGTTATCGTTAGTTAGTAAGGTATCTTAATAATGCAATATACTCTTCTATATATTAGTATTTATCTATGAACAACTCTACGTGTATTAGAGATTACAAGTTATACAATACAGTACAAAGCTGCTATTAGCATTTTAGCATTAACTACGGACGTTTCTTCAACCAAAATTCGGCTGTTTGACTTGCAGTGACGTTTGACACCATTATTGCAATTATATACATAAGACTAACATTTAACGTTACTAAAATACATCTATACACTCTTCACACATTCAATAGCCTTCTTATCTCCTTACCTACAAGTATTCTACATCTTATATCATCTATTTACATAGATACACATCTCGCAAAACCAAGACGATATCATGTAGCGCTGTAGTGGTGGGTAAGTGACTTGCTTGGTTCGCGTTCGGGTTTTGTTCTTCATAGTTCATCTTCATAATATAAAAAGTATATACTATATACTACCTATTATCCAAATATCTGCAACATTCTGTCTGTCTGCGCCGTTATAGTACTTGCATTCAACTACAAAATACTACTGTGACTGACTGTACTTACACTTACTTATATTATGTACGCTTGTACGTAATGTGTTTACTATGTACATCCGGATTAACTAACACTCATAGTAGTTCAGTAGTTGTGTTTCCTTACGATTAGATTTTTCTGGCACGATTTCAGGTCAAGTAGATAGAAGAGGAAGACAGATTTCTATTTTTATCTGCAATCTGTACCACTACCATACCACTATAGCATCATCATCAACCATAGTTGACTCTCACTCACTTCTTTCTTTGTCCCTTACTTGATTACTGGCTACCCGGTTCGGCTTTCTTGCTATTTCAATTAGGCTCAACCAAATTACATTGTTATTTTTGTGACAAATGATGCAAACTGTTGTGATATTCGGGGTAATGCCTAATTAGCAACAACTAGCTAACAATAAGAAGACAATGTTTTGATAGAAATAAGATACCCTCCACCAGATATTTAGGTGAATATCTATACTTGTTTTTAATTATCTACTTACGCAATATTGAGAAGTGAGAACTTAAAATGTTTACCTTTTTGGTATTGAAAAAATGCCAGTAATCAAAATGATTCACGATGTTGCAGACAAACAGATTAGCGATACTTGAAACTATGTAAATACTGTATTCAGTAAATATGTTATACGACATATAAATCCTAAAAGAGTTTTTAGAAGCCTTTCATACAATGCAAACTTTTTCTCGAAAGTGAAATGTATTGCATTATATTGTTTGTATATTATGCAATACATATCATAAAGGATGGTAGTTATAACATTATGTAAACAATAGTAATACTGAGATACATTGATACATACTGCAATAGTAATATGTAATGTATTAATCATTGTGCTTCCTTAAAGTTGAGCAATCCCACTCTGATGTACTAATATACGCATGCACATACATACGTAATACTTAAACTAACTAGGAGAAAATAGCAGGTGAAGGTTTCTTCATTCCTTATTATGTAATAACGTTATTGTTAATGACACCATAATTTGGCCACAGTTAAGATTCGGGTAACATCACTTGCAGGGTTACAATATAGACACTAAAAATTGTGCCCTTCATATAACGAGTTTTCTAGGGAGCAGTTTTCATGCCAGGAAAGTTTACGTATAAGTAGCACAAGCACACTTAGCACACTGCTGTCGTGCTGTCGTTTTTCATATACATTTGCTATTCCGTTGGCAAAATATTTAATTAACAAATCTTACGCCACTACTAGAACGTCTGCTTACAGTTAATGCTGCGTATTGTATCATTTTAGAAGCTCATTTTAGATTTCAGAGTAAGTTAGACGTGCGTTTTACAATAGAATATTTTATCTACCTATATACTGATAGTGTATCACCGATCATTCACTTACTCTTCATCGTAGAGGTCATCATCTTTGTCCAATAGAGTCCATGGATAACCACCTTTTTTTCTTTTTCTACGAACTTCTTCCCATAAATAGGTCTCTGGAGGGATGGGAGGTCTCCACCATTCTACAAAATATTATATTATTAGTACCTAACATCATAATTACGAGACACATTATAGCCAATTTACTGTGCTAAATTGCTAAAATACAATTTGTCATCGGTATTCGGTTATCCGTTTCTTAGTCCTAAGTATAATGTATGTTATATTTATGAGTAGTAGTTATGATAAAAACTAATTTTTATTGTAATGTTAATATCCGTTTATTTGCGTATACAGAGAAACTATTTAGAGATACTTGATACTTGGTTTTATTCACGTGTCTCCGAAATTACATCCGCATAAAATACAGACTTCAGTATACATATTTAAAAATAGCAACTGCTCTCCCATTATTATATTAGATAATTAGCAAAATGCATTATTATCAGTTTAAATTATGATTAAAATAATTGACCGACTTAGCATATGTACATATATATGTATCTATGCAGTTATGCAGTACAGTATATTATTTCATATCATAGCATGAAAGAAAGTAGCCCCAGAATATTGTGCTTTCCAAAAATGTTCCAGAATTATGCTGCTTGTTTCAAAAATATTTTTACAGTATTAAACACATGGTACAAAATGGGCTTGATACAAAAACTAAATTACAGAAAACAACACTTGACGGTTTATCCCTATCCTAATTCATAGTAATTAGTAACTAGTAACATAATATTAATATATTATAGAAGGTGTAAAAAATAAGAATCGAGATTATGGAAGTTCTTTGCACAATACACATCTTAATATAATTGTCGTTGATAGTTGCCTGTAAGTGATTTCAAGTGATGTATTGCTAATATGCTATAGCATACAGCTTCGTACCACTATTATTATTGCGGCTGTATAATCACTAAGCTATCGAACTGCAGGATATAAATGTCACTTACTAGGAAAATAATTAAGTATGATGGTAGTCTAAACTCCTGGAGTATTCAGCTATCAGTACAGTAATGACCAATTAGCGAATGCACACGCAAAGCAAGCGTTACGGTAGTAATAATGAACAGGTCTTGCTATATACACCTTTTGTATAGTATAGTGGTATAAATGGTAATATAGTATCGTATTGGAGTTACAAACTTTCTCCTTGCTATTGTTTGGGGACTAGGCAAGAATAGCTGGTAAGAAACAATACAATACAACATACAACTATAGGTAATAAAATAAAGTAAAATCAAGTTAACATTAATACGTAATGTGAGATCACATAATATAATGAATGACATTTTCTATCAGCAATGGTACATGGTTTTATAATATTTATAATATCACACTTGGGGGCAATTAAACCTACATGCAGAATTTTTAAACGTCACACTATCGGAAGTACGGAGCCCAATAAACAGACTCGGCATACCTATTTCTTATCCCAACCCATAGAACTAAAAAGGCGTTCAATATTACGTAATGTATATTATAGAATATTTTATTTTAATCGGAGTTCGCCAGAATAAATGTTTATTTTGCCTCATTTTATGGGTGGTTAAGTCAGACTATTCTACTTACCTAAAATAACCAAAAACAAACAAACGTTCATAATGAATACTAGAAATTTAATGGCCCTTTGCTTCTACCGCAGAACAATTTTGATTTATTGGCAACTTTTTAAAAAGTTTAAAAATGTGGCTACCATTGTCTATTTTCAATTGACTTTAGCCCAATAAATATCTCCCCTTCTGATGAAATGGTCTTTAATAAAATTTCATCGGGATGGATTTCCGCAGGGTTACTACAGATAGTGCCCGATTTCACTGATTAGTTGACTGTCGTACTTTTCATAAATTCGCATGTAAAATCGCCATTTCCTTCTCGTTAAGTCATCCTCTGTAATAGTTGTAATAAGCAAAGGAGACCTTCTGATTATCCTACTGTTAAAATTTTCATCTTCAATTACACATATTTATTGTTTAATTTTATGCATAGAGATAATCAAGGAGATTGATCTAGTGCCATTGGCGTGTATTGTGTAACGTTCGGAGGAAACAGTAGTCTTACATTCGACTAATGCACAGGCAAATTCGATAAGGTGTAATGAAATGGATCGTTACACAAGTATTACGTTAAGTAGGTAACGTAAAGTATCTACCTAGCTAGGATGATATTTACTATCACGCATCATGATACATAATAGAATAGTATTCGACTTTTGAGAGTTCATCCTAGTTCAGATTCAGTTTACCGAAAAACGCTGCAGTGCGGTGGATGTAAAATGTTAACCTCAGCAGCAGCTCTAAATATCTTCCAAGTCTATTTTTGCATCATGCAACAGGACGAACACTACCCTCTTCTAATATTAACTTAAAAACTGTGTTACACACAAATGTGTACAATACTAGTATTTACATGTTAAGCGTGTTATTAGGAATTTGCACTCTTGTCATGATGATAATTTTATCATTCGCATTACCGTCTAGCTCTGTTTTCCATGATTTTTGCACATGGCTTCGTAATAATTTACTACAAGATGGTAAAGGTACTTGAAATATCAGATGTCAAATAATCTATCCGAAAATGTGAAAGACATAACTTTATTTCATAATTTCTATGCTTATTACTTAGTATAATGGAGGTCTGGATTGCCCAACCGTAAACTAAAGGAGCCAAAATACTTTCACTCAGCTATAGCTTTAACAGTAAAAGACAATGGCTGAATAACTATGAATTGTAATATAGGATGAAATATATGCAAGTAATTGGCGGAACCCTGCAAATTTTTTGTTAGCTACCCTACCAATATTGCATGTACCTATAACGCATACGCATTTACTGTTATACATACGTATTCTTATAAATACACGTTACCTAACGTTATTTATTTTTTCTAAGCAGACAATGACAAACAAAAAATATTAACTTTGGGTGACGTATTGACACAAATTCTTTTTCTTTTCAAGTTCTTTAGAAATTAATTATAAGTTATTTATTTCATAATGGACAGTTTATGAAACCTGTAATTTTACATACTTGGGGTAGTAGGCCGACTGCGCTCTTCTTTTTCTTCCTTTTCTTCCTCCTCTTGATCTTCGTCTTCTTCTTCCATCCATTCTGCATCTTCTGTATCCATTCTCGTTAAAAGTTTAAGATATTGTCTCTCTAACAGCAAACGTTACTGCAAATAATTAATGCTTCCAATATTTACTCGTTATGGCGTGACGTTGCGTAGCGTTGTAATATCAATTACTTTCTTAGAGGTATAATGTAACTGATTTCCCACCATTTATGTTGGCATTTAAATGACCCTTTTTGTAAAACTTGGTGTTATAAGTACTTAGGTCATTATAACGTTTTAAATTGTCTTTATTTGTGTTGAGTGTTGTGATTGGTCATCCTATTAGGTGTATATCTTCTGTTTTCAATATATCTGCTAGACGATGATTTTTTGGATTACGTTCCACCAAACTAAATTAAATAAAGTCAATAATCATTGTCTGCACATGTTATCATAAATATGTAGGTATTGTATGCTGGCTTACGTTTCCTTTATTTAAGCAAGAAAATCTAACTTTTTTGTTTATGGGTATTTAGATTTATATGGTTGCTGAATTTTTGCATTCAATATAAAGTATGCAATTTGTTCTTTGAAATATTTTCTTTTCGAGAAAAAAACATGGAAATGTGCCAAAAGCCCGACCTACTACATACTTTTGCTTTTCGCCAAACCACTATTAAAATGCAGATCTACGTAAGTAGGTTAGACAAAGTACGAAAATCTACCTATGCCATATATAATTTTATATTCGATTAGGTCCCTAAAAATAATTTATTTTGTTTGTAGAAAAATATGTATCCTTATGCATAATATTGACAAAGAAACCTAAAGTATACCGATCATATTAATCCAGTATATACATATCTTGCTTCTTGTGTGTGAAAATAGATTGTTAGTAAACTTTGTTACTTAAATTAATTTTACCCTTACTCCATGCATATAATTTTACTTGAGTATTTAAATTGGTTAATATGATTTTTAGTAATGTGCGTGTTGTTTTCAAGTTCCATGCCCCATGTATGGCTGTAAGTACTGCACTGGTAGAAGAAAATGTGCATTTCATAGGGTATGCATAGTGCATGGGGTTACGTTGAAAGGGTTAATTTATAATCTATTTTGTCCTTTGGATTTTTACATTAATTAGTCCACACACTAAGAAAATAACTACGTATGGGTCCCATAAACGCCCTTGTATTCAAAAATTCAAACTTTTAAACTTGTATAGTTACCATAAAATTTTAATGCAATAGGTAATGCAATAGGCAAAAAATAGGTAATGCAATATGAAATGAATGTTATTGGTCATCACGCTTTTCTAATACGTTTATTAGTCAACTACAGTAAATACGGATTTATTAGTATACAGTAAGAAACTTATTACAATCTAATAATGTACTGTACTATAGATATGGTTATAATATTGTATAATAGGTAATACAAATAATAATCAATTTAGGTAAAATTATTTAACTTTCCTATACTTAATACTTACTAATATTCTACACGCATTGCATTAATTAGTATTAGTAGAGAGCAGGTAGACTAATAGGTAAAGTTACTCATGGTTAGATAAATAAGTACTGAGGTAGATTTTGCAGTAGGCATGTAAATATTATAACACTACAGCTAAAAGCCAAAAACAATTTTTCACTTTTATTTAGGTTTTACGCGTTACAAGTCTAGTGAAAGCGAAAAGTTGTCCATAGCACAGAATACAGAGAAGCCTGCAATTAATTATTTACCAATTGCAGATAATTAATTATACCCTGTGTTACACCTTTTACCAACTTTAGAAATTTATTTTGCATCAAAAAATTAAAAGGGTTTTAAAATCTTTTGTCTAGCTGGACTAGCTATATAATAATATGATATTTTACTACATTTAAATTTTTCTACATTATTAAAATGTCTATTCACATATTATATGCACATATTAAAATTTGTGTTATTGTTGTAACAATTATCATTATTCCTAAAACTAGTAAGCTTACGATGGGGCAGTATGCAAGTAGAAGGAAATTCTGGAGCTGTATTTGTACACGCTTAATTGTTACAGTTGCACAAAATTATGAAGGATACACGGAACGGTCTTGTATTACTATTACTCAAGAAGTGTATGGCTTGGTAAAAATAGACCGAACTACAGTGAGCACAACACAAGCAACGCACTAGTGTACTGAATAAATATTATCTTGTATACTCTGGAAACAAACTGAGACCGAAATAACTTTTAGCTCAATAAGTGTTCGGTCAGATCGGAATATGTCGATTATAAATGATGTCTTGAAGTTGGCAATGGTGTGATTTAATGAGGATAAGGCGAAGAAACTTAAAGAACTTGATTTTAAAAGGTTTGGATGAGCCACATAAATACTAATACTAAATTCGGCATGGTGAACTTGAAGCAAGGTAATTATTTACAACATATGCATACATTTTATTATACAGGTATCTATGTATATACAAAGTGGACAGATCACATCACTCACTATGCTAAATCGTCGACAAATAAAATGATCAAATAAATCTTATTTTGACACTTCTGCAGTGCAGGTCATTGTCAGGCAATTTAAAGGTGTATTACACAAAAGGGGATCCTTTGTTGAAGGACAAGGACAAGATTACCTTCGCGAAGCTTCGTATCGTATCTGCAGTTACCTATCTGTATAAGTGTACACATAATGTATTACGTGTGTGTATGTGATTTCCCTATTTATTATTATTAGTTGCTCACTATGTATATTTATTGATGTTTATTCTAGTTTGTAGGTAAAGAATTTAACTTTCTGTATTTAAGGAGTATATAGGCAATTTACTGTAAAATTAGTGCACAGTAATCTATATTTATGCAGATACCTATGAATAAAACTGATCCAGGTTATAACAGAAGGGGAGGAAGCTCTCTAACCGAATGAATGAATCTGAGTATTTGCATCAGGTTTAGTAAGGACATACATATACTTAGTATTACATAAAAAATATGTTACCCACGTATCTTACTTTACTTACACACGCAGAACGGAGCTCTGAAAACTGAAGCGTATAGAAACAACAAACTTAATACGTAAGTTGTCTTATACTTATCCCATCCCATTGCATTGCATGCAGTTTGACTTTTCTTTAAGCTTATTTTATACTTTGGGAGGATGATCTTTCTGGTACATACATTGTGATGTAAGGATGTGGTGAGTAGGAAGTGCAAGAAATACAGATGGGGAAGGATCTGTAGGACGGGCTTTCCATAGCTCCAATACACTAAGTGTGTCCACCAGTGCAGTAGCTTCTAACTTATTTTACTAGATTTTGCTGTTTGTAGTACTGGGCAGCAATGGACGGATTAGTAACATGTATTCATATGTAATGTCACAATGAGATCATGGAGTATTGTATATGTACTACTAGGTATGTTTGCTGTGTAAGAAATATTAATATCTATGTAGCGTTGCATTTAGATTGGATTTTATTGTGATAATATTTTTTCGTCACCAAAAAAGACTCATTGCGTCGCTAAATATTTTTAAAAATTATTGACTCTTTGTGTCACCAAAAAATAACTTTTCTAATCACCAAATTATTTGTTTAATTAATTTTTGGTGTTTGAAAAAAGTAAAGTAATGCAATGTAAATTGGAAACTCCTCGACAAAGTTGTAAAGAAATGTTGTCATCTGCATTAAAATATGCTAGATGATTATTAAGAGGGTTACAGGTACTTACAACAACTTACTTTGTTAATCCAAGTGCTTAATCCTTTACCTTTTTATGATGACCTTGTGGTTTAAGATGAAAATAATATGCTTGTTTTGTTAGGTAGGTAAACTATGTAGTTGCAGCAATATTGAGTAACGTTATAGGTTATATATAGTAATAACTAAGTAAATAAGTTTATATACCCATGCATTTCATTAGGTAGATAGATAGCTCGTATTCATCTGATCATTTACTTATCTTTAGTTTACAAAAAATTCCATTTGTAGGTACGTAATTCAGTCCAAAAACCAGATACATAATAAATCTACATATCACTAACTGAACAGATAATTTGTTTCACAACATTGTTATACACTATGCCAAAATAAAAATATGATAGAAATAGAGCTTATAAAAACTATATTTATACTATTTTCTTTTCGTAAATAGTAAGTACTTAGGCGTATTGTGTGCATAGTACACTAGGTCGAGAATTCTCACATTTACAGATTTACGCATTGAGACTCACAAACTTACAATTATTTATGCATGCATCATACGTACATACGCGTAAAATATAAATATGTATTATGTTCATCGTTTTACGATGAACTACCTACCTATTACCTAGATATTTAGATGTATTATTATGTAATACACTTTAAGACAGCATTCCATTATTGGTGCAAGTGAGCAGTGATTACTATAACCGAAACAATAATGCTGCAAAGCTGAACAGACTTTATATAAATGCCAGTTTAGCTTTAATTCAAGTATGTAGGCTATTACATGGATTATATTGCATTATATTATATGTATTATGCACTATTAGGTATACTAGCTTATAAGTTGTTAGATTCTTTGGGATGAGCTGAGACTGAGAGTAGATACATGTATGACAGGAACACCTACACGCACTTGTATGCCCAAATATAGATATTACTACATATGGAATGGTACAGGTACGTAAGTATTTACATTCTGCGAGAAAGAAACACCAAAGTCAAAGTGAAAAAAGATGAGATCTTATCTAACTGAACAAAAACGACCCACTTACCACCCCCTGGGGTTACACCAAACAAAGGAACGCTGGAAATGACTATAAGCTGTTTATTAGGAAGCGTTTAATCTTACGTTTGTAAATTGATAGAGTACCCAACAAACCTAGGCTTAATTATTTTACCACAGACTTTGGTTACTCCTATCCCATCGTCCCATCAACATAATCTGGCCCCATGGACAAACGCAATTTACTTGAGATACTGTTCATCTGGGAAAGGTGTTCAAAAATCGAAGAGATATAATTGATTGAAACGTTCCCGTTCCTTAACCTAAACGAGGATACTAGTGCACTGTAAACTTTGTTTCATAAACGATGTTGGTATAATCCATGATTAGTAGCATTTAGAATAGAAACATTCGGGATTTGCAAGGACACCTTATAAAAGACGAATGAGCGTTCGCTAGATCGACGCTTGGAACTTAGCATAACTATTAGTACTAAATAGCAAGTGGTAATATTATAGTATTTATTTATTTACTTAATTTTTTACAAGCATCAATTATAAAAAGGGAGATAGGTAGACAATCTCATAATGTATCTGGCGATACTTCATAAGGATATAACGAGAGATGCCGAATCTGCAGAGCTATACTAATACTAATTTAAGTGTCTGAGTCTGAAATGAAGGCGAAGAGATTGATCTTACGGTATGGCGAGATCCCATCGTATTTTCTAAAAAACCTCAAGTTTAGAGTTCGGATCGAATCATATTAATACGCTTAGTAGTGGATAGAGGCCTAATAGACATTACTATGATTTGATCCCAACTCTAAACGTGTGGTTTTGGATAATATGTATGATGTGCTCAGTATGCCGTCAGATAAGAAATTATTGTCTATCGTTGTCCCTTTTATCTCGACCAGTTGTTGTCTCAGCAAACACGGCAATAACGTAGTGCGTCTCGGTTATGTGGGGGTGAATAAAGATTTTTCTCTCCAGCAAACGCGCGTAGATCAACTAAATAGCAGAACCGCCAAGCAAACTTCTTGTGAGAAAAGTAAATATTAATCCCGTTTATTCTTGTTCGACGACGCACGACGGAAGGATGAAAGACAAGAAAACGATCTCGGATTATAAAAGTGAACACCTCTGTGTATCGTCTTCTATGGTGTATTGTTTATTGATTTTGACGTTTGTTGGTGATTTTCCTTGATTTTCCTCAGTTATTTTGTCGTCGCCGTCATCTGTCATACATTCTTAACGTAAATTAGAGCCAGATTGGTGATTGGCGAGTAAGAGGT
>JAQFYC010001323.1:0-36016 GCA_034694165.1 Tomocerus mixtus | reverse complement strand
TTTTCGGATTTTGCTAATTCTCAATCTTATTCAACCCATTCCAGTCTGAATCCGAGTCTCGTGCTTTAGTTGCAGCTTATGTCAACATATCTTAATTTACCAAAAGAAGATTCAGATTATCTAACATACATAATACATACTACTAAATAACTAATTGTAAATCGTACGTACAACCAGGCCTACGCATTTGTATTTATACATTTTAATAATTACTAATACTACATACAGATAATTAATAATTACTCTTTTATTCAATAGTGGACAATTCTCCGTACTATTTCCACCATACTGTCTACAGGATTCATTTTATATAATACGTTAGCTAAAGCTAGATGTAATTATTGCCGTTTCGCTTAAAACCAACAAAATAATATACTACAATTAGATAACAGAGTCTTAAGCAATAGACAATTACTGTACTGAAATGAAAACAATATTCCACCATTTAAAATACCTATAGCTAATTTTATGCTACTAAAATACTATACATACCTAGTATACTCTACTTATGCGAATCTTATCTTATATCTAGGCAGTATATAACAGTAACAATCCCTAAACTACTTATTGTACTGTACTGATTTAATGCGTCTCGTTATCCCGATATTACATAATTTGCATTATATTACATAAAATTACGTTCATTACGATTACGACAGTGAAAATCGATTTTACTATGCAATTGTTAAGATACATAAATACATACTCGTTCATGTACATTACACTACAGAATTTACCGACGTCACAACAATAGCTTAGAAGCACTACTTACAATGACAGAAATTACAAACTGAAATTTAGAGGTACATTTACAAACATTTGTAGTTCGGAGTCAACTATTCCGAAGTTTCAGGAATGTTTGTAAGTGGCAAAATGTTTTTAGTCCTATTTCATTATATTTTAACTCAAGTAGCATCAAATTAATATGTAAGGAAACGTGAGGGAGGAGAACATTTGAACATTCGCCTACTAATCCTAAAGAAGTTGACAAAGTTAACAAGACAAGGAAAATCCATGCTGACAGCATGTCACTAAAATAAATGTTCCATTTTATCTATTCTCCTTTACTTCCTATTTGTAGTTGTCTACTTCTGGAAAACATGAATAGAAACAATAAAACGGAGTGCATACCATATAACATTATTTACTTAAGCAAAGGAAAAAAGACAAACACCCTTTTCACTCAGGAAGTCGTTTCCTTCGTAATTGTAATGTGATGTGATGTAATGTAATGCAATGAAATGTTTCTATGTACACGAGTAGTATTACTACTATTACGGTAGCTCGTATAAATAATTGTAGTACAATACAGTAAACAGTAAAAGAAGATTGAAGATAAAAGAAAGAACATCCAAGATACAACTTACAATATACTTACATACATCTTTACTACCAATAAATATAAAAACTACAAGTTAGATAAACAAGTTTTAAGTTTTTTCAAGTCATCTCCATCTTATCTCACCCCACCAAAGTAAAAGTAAAAGCTAAAGCTTAAGCAAAGGAAATCAAAGCAAATTATGAATGAATGTTGAATGAGTGACATTACATTACTGGTGAACAAAAACAAACTCTTTTTCTTCTGACACATTCTTCTCGCCAATTCACATTGTAAATATTGTAAATATTTTGCATTGTGACTTTGGTTGAGCTGTGATTTGTGAATCCTATACAATTACACTACAATAAATATTCAATACATTTTTGGTAACAAACACAGACGCGACCATTTTCATTCCATTACGAATCGCTTAAAATTATTTCTTACTTATTTTAAATATTTTGAAAAATGCAATAAGAATAAACCTCTACATACATACAATACATACTACATAAAATATAGTGTAACATTTTTCTAGCAACTTTCGTTATAAAGTACATACTACACTACCTATAGTATAAGAATAAGAATTATGTTACGTAACTGCTTGTATCAATCAATAATTTTAATTTGGATAAATAATACGTATTTAAAATAGCAATACAATAATTACCTTAATGAAATTATTAGCTGTACTACTCTAATTATTGTAGAAGTAAAATTAAGACCTAAAGATGTAATACCTGCTATTCACTATAGAAATAAGATATCGCTTCGAATAATTAGTGTAACAAATATTTTTAATTTCTGTTCTCATTTGAAAAGTATTATCATAAATGTACCCATAACGTAATTAGCTGGATTGTGTGACTTGACTTTGTATAGTAATGTAAATGTAACTCATAGCTTCAATATGTAATGTATAAGAAGTACCTACTAGCTACCAACCAAGTTAATGTGTAAAATACTTGTAAGTAGTACATAATATGCCTCTATAAATAATATTAGAAAATAGTAGCAAGTAGTGGTAAGATAATAATATATAAACTGGAAGGACTGGACTGGAATGCAGCAGACAAACCAGATCAGACTAAAACCAAACCACAAAGTTGTATGTAAAAAAGCCTGAAACCAAATCACATCGGAAGTTTATACGATGACGCATCATTATTGTTACTTGTCCTTTACTATTATTATTACACTTGAGAAATTTGTTCATTTTATTATTGTTAGCTTATTTACTTAAGCCAAGCCAAGGCTCTGGTAATAATATTACTGTTGGTCAGTACAGTAGTTTAAACTTTAAACTTTAAACTATAAGATAAATTATACCTACTACATGCCTACCTACTAAAAATAGCAATATCAAACCAATAACTCCTACCGTATTCTGCTATCAATCAAAATTAAGTCAATATTATTACATTACAGTGCAATCAAAGCCCAATCTAATTATTATTAAAGAATATTATATAAAAATAATACAAAAGTAATTTAAACATATAAAAGCCATAGATTATTGAGTACAATACAATACTCCGTACATACAATTACATAGTACTACTTATACTGCCAATCCATACGTAAATTATACAGCACATAATATGCTCCCCTACAATAAGTAAGGTAATAGCATCTCCAGAACTAATTTTAAACATTTTATTACCTTTTCACCTGAAAAGCATCGCATAACAACAACCATTATTGCAATACTATCGCATATTTACCAATGTAAAGTAGCCTCCAGTCTACACTACACTAAAAATGCTGACATGAAACCATCGACTTATCACATACATACCAATCATTCATAAATAACTTAACAGCTAGTAAATACCAGATTCTGTTTGTTTGCCCTAAGATTTGCAAGTTATCTAACTATTGAAATATGTATGATATCCATAGGTAAAAATAGGGCCCACATTAACACTTTAATACTACTACTGACATACCTACTATTTATAAGTGATAGTTAAAACTAACACAAGGCTACTGCTGAAATAACTATTTATCCTCCCGTTCCTTGGATCTTACGTCATTTCAAACAATAGATATTTAAATATGTAGCGATAATGATCAAAATAAGTATTTAGGTACCTTCTAAGTATATATAAGAACATTCAAGACTAAATTACATACTGACACGTTTGTTCATACAATATTCGTCTTACGATTAGCACTAGAGTGAAAATAACATTATGTGCAAATTCATAAGTACTAATAACTAACCTTACATAGTAATGTCAAGTAGGATAACTTGAGAAGAACTTTTAGTGCATAGGAAATTACCTACAATATTAGAAGGTTAATTAGTCATATAGTAATAAAATAATATATTTATTACCCACCAATTAGCATAGAACTAAAAATATATTAGTGTTAGATAATAATTATTACAGATGCACAGAACATATACATATGCATAAGAAATAAGTAATTGTGATTGCATTGCATTTAAAAGTACCAAATCAAGGAAATGCAGAGGAGATAGATAGATAGGCAGATAGATAGACTTTGTGTAGCTGTAGAATATTGAGGGCGAACTGCTTTTTGACTTGACGACTTGGATTGAAAAGATGAAGATGAGACGATGATGTAGAAGTGCATGTTTATGTTGATGTTCGGCTTATTTTCAGAGCTTCTTGTAGGTGGGATGGCACAAACATAATAAAATAAAGGCAATGCTATACCTAAATTCAATAGGAAAATGAGGAATAAAATTAACTCATCCCTTACTACATAGTATATGTACATATACATAAATACAGATACAAGCAACTGCAACGCAATAGTAAAAAATATAATCCGTACAGGAACATATTGCATATATGGACATGATATGTAAGTATTATAAGCGTTTTTATTAGCAATGCTGATTGATGAGTCATTTCATTACTCCAGGGACACAACACAACATAACTACAGATACAACATGCAGACAAGGAATCCATTGTTTACTAAAGTAACGTAAGTATACTTATACTTTACATAGATTAGTACTAGTGCTGTGCTAAAATATATAAGTGCAAACCAAGTGTTTGCAGTTTTGCTGCCTTGTCACTACTAACTAACTAAATTAACATACTACATGCATACATATGTACTGACAATAAGGACTGCAACTATAAAATTCATTCCTGCATACATACGTCATTTCATATACTAGTAATCGAATCAAAGTCAGACCAAGTCAGCAAGCATAAGCATCCAGAAAAAATATTTATTTAACAAACACTAGATGAATGAATAAGTAAGTAATGTAGATCTTATGGCACATACTTAGCAAATACTTCATCATATGACCTTAGAAACTACAGGATAACTTGCTAAATGCAATTTATTACGATTTGGTGCATTACAGAATAACAAAGCAATTTTTTATATACCATACTTACATGTTATATAGACGAAAAATCATTTCTTACAATATTGTAAAACATATTTCTTCCTCAGAGACATTCTAGTATTTCTAACATAATGAGATGAGATCATACTTACTTGTTAGCAATATTGCGTAGGATAATACATACATTTCGACTAAATATTTAAGATGCATGATGAAAGGGATTGTATGTGAGTGAGTATGCATGATAATTATGAGATGACGGAATGTGCTAGGAAAGTTAAAACTCTTAAGAAATGAAAATCATTGTGTTCTAGTTCATCTTCACTTCACTGCCAATAATTATTAGAACTAATCTAAAATAAATTATTACATCATTAAGAAAAGAACTTGGATAAAAATGAAGTATATAACTTAGGAATTTACTAACTAAGCATAAAACTAAGAAACTAATTCACAATAAGCTAATATAACTTATATACATATATACATAGATATAAAAGGTTCTCATGTTCCCAATAGATTATAATATAGTATAGATATAATATACTACAGGAAGTAATGAAAACTCTTCATAAGTATTTCTATATCTAACAATAACAATAAATAAATCAAGTTAATGCATTATTGGTAATTAATTATATATTGTGGACAGCAGGGATTTTATAACGTAGGATTAATTCAAAGCGTAGCATTTTCTAATCTACCTTCTATCATGTAATGACAGTAACAAGTAACTAAGTAAGCTAATTCACTTTAATATACTGTTTGCTAAATGAGATCAATTCGGCTGGATGATTTATGTATGAGTCAATAAAATAAATTGCCAGCTTTTAGGTGCATTGCTTACAGATATACTAAGTATATAGCTATAACTATGCTATCAAATCCCATCGCAATCACAATTAGCACAGTATAGTATTGTACACTTACCTATGTATGTACACTAGATAGGCAAAAACATTTGTTTACTTGCACTGCGTGGAATTGGATTGGAATGATAGTGTTGGAATGTTAATGCTGCGAACACAAATAAACAAATACCTACGTACACATTCAAAAAGTTATCACATCAATCAGGATCCATTTAAAAATACTTTAGTCGATCAATAACTACATACAGTATGTATAATATGTAGGTTCCTGTAGTAAATTCAACATAACCCAAAACCCAACTTTAAAAAGCAATTTGATGTAGTCTTCAATCTACTCTGCTGAAATTCGTTTAGAGTGCGTTCGGATGTTTATTTATATGGGGCGAGTCATCATTCATGAAATTCTGGGGAAATAGAAAAAAAAACCTAGAAGAAAAGCTCCGAAAGAGAAAAAGAGGGAAGAAAGTTTGAGCAGAATCAGTAGTGAGCTCAGTTCAGCTTGAATTTAATACAATGCAATAGAAAGAGGCTGCCTGGTCTGATTCTGGTCTCTTTAGCTGTAGCTGGTCTGGCCTCGCAGAAATATCATCCGAGAGTGAAAGATCCATTTGACTAGATCTCGTTTACACAGAACCAACAACCAACCGCATACAATAATCCATCTGATGCATGCTGAGCTATACAGTACATCCAGTAGTCAAGTCAAAATATCCTTTCTCCTCTATACTTACATTGTTGCATGTGTAGAAGATACAGCATAATAAATCTTATTCAATAAGACATCCTCAGACTCGCTAGAATTTTGAAGTTGACGTATCGCTCGCTTACGATCTCAGATAGAAATGCTAGAAAAAGCTCCTTCGCCTTTTGATTGGGCCTCTTCACAAATAATTCTAAAGAGGAGACGCTAATAAAAACGATAAATACTGACGTGACTTGACTTGACTTGACACACTATCCTATATAAATTCTGTAGCAGTTTTGTCACTTCAGCTTTGGAATAATAATCCTTAGCTTTTTATCCAAGTAAAACCACAATACAATTGAATTGCATTAAATGGGCTACTGTAATGTCCCAAGTAAATAATTTGCGAATATTAATTTTCCTTAACTAATTGTTCAAACAGATATGATCAAAACACGTTACTGCCTAACTCTAAGGATTAGGGTACTCAATTAAAAATCCTACTAACCACATTTATAATTAAACTACCAGGGGTTCCCAGTCTCCGTATTACTTCTCTTAAAATATCTAATTCTACTTGCAAAGGAATATTGCATTACCAATGTAAGAAATAATGGAAATTCACATAGCATCCTGAGTTACGATTTACGATACGACTAACAGTTTACTAGTGTAGGTATAAATATTTTACAGTTAGCTAATCATATTTACTATGTTGGAAGTAAATCGTAAAACTTCTGTATGCGTAAGCAGAAGCACAATGACACAAATATTATAGGTAGGTAAATAAACAGTTCAGTTGAGAACGTCGCGTTGCTTTACGACTTCGCTACTCCTCCAAACAATTTTAATTAGAAATCTGCAGATTTAATTGAAATGTGTTTTCGGCTGGATTTCTCTTTCGTAAGCATAACTACACATTACAAGTAACATGCATGACAACGACAACTGCAGTTGGCAAGGACTTCCCTATATGAATTTTAGTATATGCTTACTGCTGCATTTGCAGCTTTTAATGTATTCTCTCCGTTAAAATTTGAATTTACAGTGACATAAAAAATTTCATGTGAGCCATAAAGATGCTATGTTGGTTTCCATTTGCACACAGTGCACTATCCGATGCTGAATGAGTCGATTGCATTACGATGCGAAAGTTAGGTATTAGAGAGCTACAAAAGAGCTTGATCAGTCAGTCAACGGCCTAATAAAATGCTATCTCCATTTTTATTAATATCTAATGCAGGAGATGAAACGAACGGCTGAACTGGACCGAGTCTATTTAAATAAATCTTATGTGAAAACGCCGCAATGCATACCATAAACTAGGACCAAGACCACTCAAGCTCTATTGTAGCTTTTATATTCATACTTACTACACATAAGAACATAAATTACGTTTTGAGAAATTAAGGGGACTGTAGATTTCGAGTCTCACTTCCAATACCCTAATACTACTTAAAACAATATTTAAGTATGTACATAAGTAGTCGAACCGCAGAACTGCTAAAAATTGATTACCTACTATCTATCTACATGCTAAACCTCGTATTAAAATACAATAATGATTTAAATTCTTGCATAATATCAATATAAAGATTTGCATAGGAAGCAGTGTCAGTATCAAAGCTCTATTTACTTCTACCCACTTTCATAATGCTTATAATTAGTTAGAAGAACTAACATTACATTTAGTATGCATCTATCTTACTTATAGGTACGTTTAGAAGACAAGGCATTTACAATTATGGATTTCGCTTACATAAAATTAACTTAAGCGTAAAATCATGTCTGTCTACGCAAAGGAAAAATAAGGAAGACATGCAGATAATAAGTTAGCTGATAGAACCAGAACCAGTCAGATCGGTTTAATTAAATTTGATAAAGAACGGATGATCTTGTTTGTCTATTCACTGCACTGCACTGTCGGGCGGATAATGTAATGTGTTTGCCTATGTTCGTATGCATAAATGAATTTAATTTAAAATGAATGCGAATAGATAGACAATAGACACTGCATCGTAAGTGCTAAATTATTAATTACGACAGATAAATTCAGCTCTATAGATGGGAATTCAATTAAAGATGCAAATCATGACGGGAAGCTCGATCAACATTTACACACATGCATGCTACTGATAGGTAACACGCAACGCAAGCATACATTAGATTCATTTACTAAATCTACCAATAAGCATATCCACTGTACAGCACACAACATAAACTTCTTTTTTGTTTAGCATAATATGGCTAAAGACTATCTCCTAATTTAACATGTGGTTTTAGGTTTTGCATTGTGAGTCAATGTGTATTAGTTATTAAAGAGTTGCATCTTTGCAAACCATTCTAGTATTGAGTAGCTCTTTTAGTTCACGGAACCGACAAAGAGATAAGTAACTGCATAAAACTCCTATTGACATAATGAATTGAATGGAAATGACGATTGTAACTTGAAGGTTTATTATGATATACCTACCGACTCGGTTTCGTTATTCAAAACTAAGTACTCTGCTCTTCCAAAGATAAAATACATTGCATTAAAGATAAATAGATTCACTTGCTTTAGGGTACAGTGTAGCTTGTGGCAATAAAAAGATGAAAAAAGTATTAAAGACAGACTGGCCAGGCCATTTACTAATGTTCTAATGTTGCCTGACTGACTGGCGTGCCATGACATGGCTATACAATATATTCCAAGCTGACAAAGAGAGAAGATAATTATCATCAGTAATTTTATTAGCAGAAGTGAAGATCTATGGAGCAGAAAAGAGAGACTCTACTACTTAAGAGCCTTAAGTACATAAATAGGATGAGAGGATACGTTGTGACCATTTACTAGAAGTTGGAGGTTGACTTTGGCTTGTCAGTGTTGCAGATACTCTGCCGAATTTTTTGCTTCGACAAGAATGAATGAGTTTGAAGAAAATTCACAATAAATAGACAAACGAGGTCGGTTAACTCATTTTGCCTCTTTTATTTCTCCCGTTCTCATTTTCACTTTGTTGAGGAGATGAGAAGTGTAATGGAATAGTTCATATATAGACAAGACAAGGGAATAGCACACATACAATAGTAAAAGAAAAGGATTGCAAATGCGGCGTAGAAACAGGAGGACCAGGAGAAGACAAGCGGAGCCAAGCCAAGCCAAAGCCAAGTGAAGCCAGAAAATAAAAGTAAGAAAGGAAAAAAGGGAGAAAAGGCTTGAGATGAAAGATATAAATTACTTAAAGGTGCTATCTTGCTATTTGGTACTTTTGGAGAAGGAAAACTATCCACAGTCAGAAAGAGACAGAACAGGAGTTAGAGTGAGAGCAAAGTAAAGCTATACATATCAGTGGGTCGGACTGTTATTTTGTCAAAGCTTAAAAGATCTGCTTTGCAGCTGGATGCAGTACGATTTCAAACAGACATTAGACACTCAAGGGAAGGCTGGCAAGGGAGAAATAATAGGAAAGGCAAAGAAAAGGAAGAGGAGGAGGAGATGGAGGAGACCATATTAATTGTGTCGCAACCTCGAGTTCTTCAGCTCAGCTCTTAACGTTTTCTTCAGTCAGTCGTCAGTTAGGAATTTTCTCTTTAACTCTCATCCGGTTGTTGGCTTTGGCTTCCTAGCTATTGAATCTTTCACTTCGTTCCAGTCAGTTCAGAATTCCAGATCCACATCCAGTACAGTACAGCTCCAGTTCCATCCACACCAAACCGGAGCAGCAGACAGACAGTCAAGTCAGAGCAGTCAGTCGTCACGTTAAGCCAAAGCCAGACAAGACAAAAGTAAGGCAAGTTAAGAGATGGAGGAATAAAGGATTACTTATATATGTCACAGGCTCAGTGTACCATCACACACGGGAACACATTCGGTTAAAGAAAATTTTAGAAATTATACGATTTATGCTCATTTACTAACATTTCAAAAAATTCGGGTTAGTAAATTCAAAAATAAATTATAGTGCAATTATCAAAGATTTTCTACGAGAAAAGTCAATAAAATCAGCAAATTATTCGAATTGCTGATAACTGAGATTGCGAATTTGATTTTTTTTAACCTTGAAACACAAATAATTCGAAAAATGTGGCCTAAGCATATTTTAGACTCGGGGATTCCTGTGCGATGTGGTACTTAGCGTTTCCGACATATATTCTAGGTATGTACATGCGTGTGTATTGTCTCTACTTTCTATTCGTAGCTAGGTAGTTCCTGTATTTGGATTTCTAGGCAACAGAGAGATAAAGAAGGGGTTAAATTACAGAAATATACTGGAACACGATGTCATGTCAAATCTCTATCTGTAGATGCTATTGGCAGGCAGAACTGAAAAAGAAATGAATCCTTTGTTCTACTTACTTCTTCTCTTATGGTTGGGCATCTTATCTAGTCACAGACTATCTCAAGTAATTTTAACGATCAGGGATACATTACTTATTAGATACACGTTCAGCATTGAACTGAAGTGACTTGAGTTTCTTATAAGTAGGAAAGCAACACGATAGAACAAAACATAACAAAGATAGAGACGTGAACGTGCAGACAAACGCTATCAGTACTAATGAAAGCACTATTAAAACTTCAGTGTGACAGTCTACAAATGAAAATAACGTTCCTAAGTTGACTTTGTCTTTATACTTTATACTTTTACTTCTCTTTCTATGTATTCTATAGTACGTATGTACAATACACTGTAATAAGGAAGTAAGTAGAAAGAAATGTTTTCTAGAGGAATGTACTCAGTAATTCCTTCCGTTTTAGACTTAACATTACATTCAACATTCTGTACAAGAAAATGTGACTCTACTCAGCTCCACATTCAGCACGAACGTAAAGAGATTTACCAAATTTCCATTTATTACATGTAAGATGTTACGGTAGGGTATGGGAGTGAGTTGTGAGCTAATTTAACTCTCAGTACATAAATAGATCTGTTGAAAACTACTCCCAGTTTCTTATATAGCCATTTAAGTCTAAATTCTAAATAGTGTTTCAATTTTGGCTTCCCTTCCTTCCTAAATTGCATATCCATTTCCATTCCATTCCACTTCATCACATCCTAACCATTATTTACTTAGCAATACATACCATACCTACTACTAGTCAAAGTCAAGTTATCCTTTTTCCAGAACTATTTTCATTTTCAACATTTATTAGAGGAGAAGCCTAAAGAACGTCATTCACATTAAATGAATTTATTAAACTGAGTTCTCGAGAGTAGAAAGTAGAACCAAGAACTGGACGGAATTCATATCGATCCTTCAGCATCAATAAACATGTTACCATTACCACTTCAGGCCAGACGGTACAAAATTCACTAGAAATGTTACCATCACTATCGCTATCTATCGAATGTTGTGGTTTTGACGTGACTGGATCGAGTGAGATAAACGGAAGTGTATGTTAGTACTTTAGTTACATAAATGTACTTACTAGCATTTTGTAGGTATGGAATGCTATCTCTGTTTAGATAAATACATAACTCTTACATGCTGACATGATAGCTAATCGAATGAGAATGAATGAAGGTAGGTAATTGAGATAAATCAATCAAACTGAAATTAAAGGCTTCTCTTACTTGTATTGGTTTCAAACAGCAAACATCAGTCCAGCCCAGTAGCATAGCATTTGATCATTTCCTACTGGCACTCTTTCATTCCCCAAATGTGCTTTTAGATGAACAAGTTCATAAAAATACTCACAAGCACCTACTACCATATACATTATGTAAATATGTTTACGTATTTATTGTGTACGCTTCATTAATGTGTTTTTTTGCTACCCAGCCAAATTATAATGATGTTCATTACAGCCAGAGTCGAAACAGAAGACAGAAAATAGGTTAGGGAAATAAATTAACAATAGATTCAGTACAGAAACAACATGCCTTTCCTATTTTGTAACTTTTTTAGCTAGGGCAAGCTGAAATCATTATTACTTCAGTATACTCAATGCCAAAAATATCCGATAATCATTTTCCACATGTAAGTATACCGATATACAGAATTGGGGATTACATAAATAGGTTGGGAAACAAAGCTACAACAACGACTAGTATAATGAACATGCATACAACTGCTAGACAATATAATGTACATGCAAGTTGCAATCTAAACAAAACTCTATAAATAATAACACACAGCATACTTACGTAAGACAAACTTCTTCCGTTATTCATAATCATGGGGTTCATTATCTCAGTGACTGTGCAAATAAACCAACTTACATTTAAAAGGCATCTAATTCTTCTTCATTCACTTATTACGTAATATTTGCACTTATGAAAGAAATTATAAAGACAGGAGGTTTTCATTACGATATCTACTAAATGTTACACCATAAATATTCTGTTGGTAACTTATATACTGAATGGCTTAATAGAATCCAGTTAATTTAATTGTTGATTAAAACACCGCATTTTGTCAGCTAATACAAAATATTACTAAGATGTGAGTAAAATACGTTGGTGGATCTACTCAGGATAGTATTATCAATTACGGGCAACATTGAATTTGAATTTGTTCACTAACAGCATTTAAAGCATTAATTCCAATTAACTAAGCATATTTCGCATACTTAACTAACACGCATACTAGAGTAAATGAGTTTTTATTAATTTTGAGTATTTGGAATATTTCTGGGAACGTCGGAACGTATACGTGTATTATTAATTTAGAAATGAAATTCTTGGCAGTTCCAGTAAGTACTTGTTGTCCTAATGGAGTGTATAAGCTGAAAATTAAAAGGAAGTTTCAGTTAGGCACTCTGCGTAGTGACGTGTGCTGTGCGTGATGCAATAAAGTGAATGGAGGGTATAAGTGGAAAATAGAGCGAACCTTTCCTTTGGAGAAATCAAAGAGAAAGGGTAAAAGTTAAATTCGAACCATTTGGCAAGTCTTCTCAAATTCCCTTATGGGTTCACTTCACTCTACCATTTACAGATATAAGTACTACATACTATACATACATACTGCTATGCAAACTATATACTCCTAACTTTCTCAGACTAAGCATACACGCCATTAAATGGATGAAAATGAGAATTAGATCGTAACCTCAAGTGAAACCAGTTGAGAACTACACTACTACACATTTTCTGAACTTACTCAAGTCGCTAGTCCGTATCAGGTAGGCTAGTGCTAGAAGGAACACTAAAAGACAGAAGACAAAAACGATTCTCCGCTTCTTAAAATGGTGTGGCATTTAATTTCCGCTTTTATAATCATGTATTCCGAAGGCTCTACTCCACTGGAGCAAATCTTACACTAATAAATGGGATCATAGTCAGTTATTCTTGAACTATGTATGCATAACAGACCACACCGCTAATAAAATGCACTAAATAATACATATAAATATTTCTATAGCTTATATTGTACAAAATATTAATTTAAGCTCGGGACCTATGATAATCCATATAAGGAAACTTTCCTGGTACATATTCGACGGGCTACCTATTTATTACACTATTGCATACATCCTAGCAGATCACTTTTGCATATTACTGTAATAATAGGCATACTGTAGGTTGTAGGCACTCAGAATTCAATCTTGGGAGTTAATACCTAGTGGCTACAATATAAAAGGTTGTAAAGCACGCACTTTGAAATATACAGATACTAAAACAGTTCATTTCACGATACATATAAATTTCAATATAGCTTACAACTAAGACTAAGGGTCGATCTCTACTACCAATTGTAATACCAACGTAACATAACGTAAGTAAAATGTCAAGCCATGCAATTACTAGAAAAGTAATACGTAACATAATATACCCCTCGACTTTCCTATTGTATTGTATTCAATATTCTAGTTATTCAGTGTAAAATATGATAGAGAAATACATAAGTTCCGCTTCTATTGCACTATAATGGTAAGTACATAAGTAAGATACGTAATATTTTAACTGTATATAGGCATATATTTAGAAACTAGAGCATTTTATGTAACACGATGCTATCTGAATGAATGTATTAAGTATACTGCTACTAGTGTGGTGTAGTTGCCCATTAAATGATGTTAATATTTCTTCTCTAAGACTAACTAATTAGGTAATTATTTCTAATTTCTAGTGTGCGCTTGAATTAAAGCGGCGAGAATGAAATTAGAAAGTGTGGGGGAAGTGTGTAGAAGCAAAGAATAAGTACTATGTATATATATTGTAAATAATATCGTGAATACCTATTACTTTCACCATTGTGCTCATTATTGTTACACTTATATAATAGCTAATTCTATAATTACTTACTATGGCAAAAGTGTTTGGTCGATTTGGATTCAGCATTCAACATTCAATGTGAAAATCTGTTAAGATATATATGAATGATATAATTAGAATAACTGTATTGTATGTAGTAGGGTAGTGTACTAGGAGGTAAGAATGTAGTTGTAGGAGGTGTAAATTTTGCATTATTATACTATACATGAATACAATCCAATAAGGAGGAAACGGATGTTTCGCTTCAGCAAGAATTAATGGAGTTTCAAATATCTAGTGGTGCTGTTTGATGAAATTTTATATTTTTATGAGTCTCTTTATCATCTAAAAAGTGAAAACGAACGTGTAACTAAATTATAATATGAAAATTGGAACAATTAGTCCATGTGTGCATGTAGACTTTACATAGAAAGAAGAATACCTAATTAAACATTGTCACTGTATATAAGTGAAAGTGTGTGTTTTGAATAAAATAAAGTGAAAGTAGGGGAAAGAATCAAAAGGATGTAAAAATTACATTAGGGACGTTTTTTGAAGTATTTGGCTAAAAATGTTCACGTTTACATTTCGTGAGTATAATAGAATTGTGTAATCCAGAAGAATGTTTTTAATTGGAAAAGATCTCTTAAGGCTAGAAATACACAGATGTAGTAGCAAATAAATAATTGTACTGTAATGTAATTATATGTATAGAAAGCTGAAGTCAGAATAACCATAACCATGCCATACCAATGTGTAGCAATAGCAATACATACTACTTATTATGAAAAATTAATCCTAAGTAATAAGCAAAAGTAGTAACAAGATGAAGATGATTACATTGTAGTTGTAATAAACTTACAACTGCATAAAATTACATACCTAATAAAACGTAAAATAAAAATTCAATACTACATATGTAAGTATAACTTAGCTTAAAATTAAGTTAAAGTTTAAATTAAAGTGTGATGCGAAGTGAGAAAAGAGCAAACTCTGTCGCACTTGAGAAAAACCTGTGTAAAATGCTTGTGAAAGGGAAGAAAAATTATGTACCTTATTTGTATCTGTATTGTATTGTATGAGAAGTTAAACGCATGAAGAATTATAATTAAGAAGCCAAAGTAGAGTTTAATGTAACTTAATTGATAGAATTAATAGTTTCTATAACTTTTCTCAATAGACACTATATATTATATTTACCTGCTGTGTAGTGGACTGTAGTGTAGCATTGTTCTATTTTAAAAGCTGAATGAAGTGAAAACAATTGAAGATCCAATCAATTCGAGTCTCTAATATAATACTTCAATGATAAGTTACTATATACCCTACATCTACATATGTACTACTGATCATTTCTAATCAAATAATGTATGAGTTTTGTAGTAATAGTTTGTGCATTGTGTGTGCGATTATTTCATCTGTATGAAATGAGAAATGGAAAAAGTAATCCATAAAATATAGTTTTTTGTAATCATTACGCATCAAAGAAATCAAATGTTCTCGTGTCTTTTGATTTATTCACTTTTGCATAGAAAGCATAAAAACAAAATTATTTCATAATACTTTATATTATTTCTCCTTGATATATTCATACAGCCGGAAGGTTTCTTTTCATATTTAAAAATAATATTTAACATATATTTTCCTTTACAGATTATATAAGTGAAACAAAAATATTTGCCGTTATGACATAACAAAACCTACATGCGTATTTTTGCGATTCCTGATACATCGGTTAGCATTTATTGAAAGGAAAAGATCAGAGTAAAAGAGATTCATTTTGGGTTGACAAGAAAAAAATCTGAGCTGATTAAGACAACGGAGACACCAGAAATCTGCAAAGTTGGTACATACTCTACTTAGGTAGGTACTTAAATGTATGACAAACATTCTCTGGATTTCATTTTACATATTGTGCAGCTCAATACATT
Organism: Tomocerus mixtus; assembly: GCA_034694165.1. Taxonomy (NCBI): domain Eukaryota; kingdom Metazoa; phylum Arthropoda; class Collembola; order Entomobryomorpha; family Tomoceridae; genus Tomocerus; species Tomocerus mixtus. Next base: position 19,681 of record JAQFYC010001323.1, on the reverse strand, counting down.
TAAATTTTTATATGCATATAACTATATAGCCCTAAACAGATATTACTTCACGAAGACGACATACATAAGTAAATGTATTAAAATACATGTGCTACCATTCAACTTAAAAAATTATCATAATAATATTTATCCTCATTCATTCGGTTGCGTTTAAAACATGAGACTGGGACTGACTAGTAAAAAAATACTCTGCATAACAACAAGTACCGTCTACAGACTGACAGATTAGCAAAACATAAAATAAACATATTGCTCATACGTACTTATACATACTATTTATTCTTTATCAGTGCACATGTATGAAAATTAGCCAATTGTTACGTATTCATATGGAATGCTTGATAACTTTCCATCATAAATATATTTATGCGGTATTTCTTAGAAAATATAGGCTATCCTTTTATTTATAAAAGATAAACAGAATATACAGACTTCCATTCATTGTAATATGTATCTGCAATATTGTAATATTATGTGCCCTACAAAGTTGTAATTAATGCCATCACATCCAAATAACAGCGATTTTAGTAGGAAATACTGGAAATAACTGGATATCCTCGCATGACTAGGTACAGTCATATTATTTTACCATTTACTTTGTATTTTTCTACAATACGAAACTAACGAACAAAATGAATGAAAGTAAACACTACCCACGTTGATAACAGGAATAATAAGAGTAAATGTAAGTAAATATATAAGTGCGTGCATAAAGTAAACCACAAGGCAAGGAAAGCTTGGTAATATTCCATAACATTTTCTAACGAAATAACCATAATAATTAAGTTTCAGACTATGTACTTAGTAATTTCCATTTTAAGGACATTATTCTGCAACAAATACAAATAATTTAAGTTTGGCTAGTACTTTTCCATTTATGAATTTTGTTTGTTAAAATATTCTTGGTAAAGTTCTGGAAGCTAGAAAATCAAGCTCTATTCATTTCGTTTCCCTTTTTGTTAGCAAGAAATGATTCACATCTACAATAATTTAGTGTGTTCATTGTTAGTCAAATGCACTCTCACGATTACTTGACTTGTAGGCACTTAGTTATCTCTAGGTAGTTTTTGTTCGACTGATAAGTGTTGGCAGGCTATACTTAAATGTGTATCCAAACATTTGCGCTTACGTGTGAAAATATCGTGATACTTATGGCAATGATGATTTGGAAGTTTGCATTATAATACAAAGTAAATGCACACTGCTGCTAACAATAACTAATACATTCACAAACTCACAATTTAATGGAATGGAAATGCATTCACTAGAAGACACAGACACACAAATAAAATCATTCATATACCTAAGTAGTACAATACAATATAACAACTCATTGTAATAATATACTCCCTCAGCTTGTTTATGTAGGATTATTTCATACCTAACTGTACTAACTACACTAATAAGTTTTAAGTTATATAAATGAGTATCTACTACCTATATATACAGTACAGTACTTACTGTAGTAATTTTCTAGACAAAAGAAAAATTCATCAGTTCACAGAAGTCACACCATAGCTAATAATTTTATTCTACAATATCATTGTCATCTCCGCATCACTGCTGTGAATTTTTGACTTTTTAGCTGTAAAAAGCATCTTTAATTTACTTGGTAAAATATACTAATAACTTTTGAGCGTATTTCACTATATTATTTTTTATCATAGGCACTATGATTACTATATGCAATATCATTGTCTCGCATATACCTTACGGTCTATATATCCACGATCGTATTAAAATATATCAAGCTTATGTGTGTTGTTTGGTATATGTAAAAGAAACTGTTACACTTTGTTAAGAATAAGTATTGCACATTCCTCTTGCAAATATGTGTACTTGATCTGGATCTGTTTTTATTATGCAAAGTCAAATAGCAATGAAATGAATCATTTCTTCTTAACATCTTAAACCTCATGTTAGGATTATCCAAAATAAATAAAGTAAATGTGTAGTAAGAAGTAACATGGACCGAGTCATGCATAACAAATAACAAAACACATTTTGTATCCATTGCATCAGATTGAACTATTTATAATACGTAGAAAAGAAAAGTTGCGTATTACTTTTTCGTGATACTGTAAGCTAAGGTACAAATACAGAGTGGATATTCTCAAGTGTAATCAAAGTAACAACTGTACCTTTTCGTATTTCATGGATCTGATTTTGGATAGAGTAGATGTTAATGTCCATGTCACATCAGTTGAAGTCATGTGAGGAATGGCAATGGCAATACGAAACACCCAAAGCTTAGTTAAACCAGAAGAAACTAATCTCTTCAAATGTCTCAATCCCATTCAACTGGGAATTTAAAGCCCTTAAGTGTTTGAAACAGTGAACGACTTCTGGAGCTCCTATATTTTTGTATTTGCTGTCTTACAATTAGGCTACTATTTCTATATACTCCTTCACTTATGGCAATGCGTCACATCGAAATAATACATGTTGCTTGTACTGAGGTATAGAGGTTACAGCGCAAATTCTTCTTGGACAATGCAACATGCATAAATAGAGAGCTGTCTGGGTACATATTGAAATTTTTGGGCATTTTTGCAAGTTCGTATTATTTCTCAAGTCTTTAAATGTATAGTGTTACATAACTAAAAGTATTATTATTATCAGTTTCTCCTTCAATGTACAGCTTGGTTGATTTTATGTACTTACGACTAATAAACCTACGATAAACAATAAACCTACAGTTATTTTTATCCATTTTGCAGATGAAAACTGCGACTATATTTTTCGGAAGAACCTACTATTCTTTAATTATAAATAAATTCATAAATTGGTAAAGAAATCACTTAGCATTAAATACAGCAAAATAATAATGAATTGGGACAGTTAAAAGAGATTTTGAGTTTACTAGTCCATACTACTCCAATCTCTTTTCGACATTTTTGTAGACAAATGTTTCTGGGCACACTTGCCCAAGGAATACTCTAACCAGGCATTTTTCTAAGGAAAGGACAAAGAAATGCAGAATTTTGGTGTAGTCCCACCCACACTTAAGTTGATTGCTGTCAATATTTCGTGAAAGGACACGACACGTAGTAAATAGGAGAACAACTAGTCATTTGCATACATTTTACATAAAGCTTCTCGCATGGAGCTTTTCCATTTCGTTCGCTAACTACAACTACTGTAAGCCAAAGTCAAGTGAAGTAATGCCAGTTCCAGTTTAGTTTAAGTTGAGTCTCTCTGCACAATTTAAATAAGTATAGTTCACCCTAGACTACTACAATATGCAAAAGGCCATAGTTATACTTATTCACTATGTATGTAGAGTGTGTGCCATAGTGAAATATTAGCTATTCTATAAAAGTAGCATTGAACTCAGATGAATACACTCAAAACACAATGGCGATTGTCTCGTGCGTTTCTTGAAAACATATAGCAGTGTTCCATATTCCTATGTCTAGGCTATATACCTACATACTATAACTTTGCTTTTATATTATTTACATCTCCAAACCCAGGGCAATAGCACAAGAGCAATGTAATTCATTGACATGAACTCCCATGTGAGTTGAATGGGAAATGAAATGGGAATACCTATTTTGGGCAATACCAAACGAGAAAGCCGTAAAGGTGGAGAATTTATTGATTATTTTGGATGGGCATATTATATCTATGTGCTAGAGCTGAGAGAGTCAGTCTAAGTACCTTTCTACGCTTGGGTACTCTACCGTTTTGACTTCAGTTTGATTTCAGTTTGGAAGATGAATTCCTTCGCAGTTTCATTTCATTCAGCAATATTACAGTACTTACGAAACTACAATAAGTAGGAGGTGGATAGTGATACTGTGCTCTTTTATGTCCCTACAGTTTTTTTACCAAACTGCCGATGTGCAATGTTTTGTCTGATAAAGCACTTAACTACATTAATTTTAACTACTCACATGTTTATGTCTAGTACTTAAACATGCATGTAGTTTAATTTTAAGAAATTGAGTCCTCCTTAACTACCAATTACTTATATCCAATCAAAAATATTCAATTTAAGTCATTTGCTTGCACGTCTTACGTTTGTCAAACTTTAACTACTAAATATGTACATACTACCCAAGGTGCATCAAGTCGCCACACATTTATCCTCTTAGCCATGAATTTGAAGTACCTTGGTACTACCAATAGTTCAATGTTTGGTCAACTAAATGCATGGCTTTATTTAAAAATAGAATTGCAGATTTTATATATAATCTAACTACACTGAATAAAACTTTTTCGAACAAGAGGAATGACAAAAAACCTATTTCAATATTAAGAATTGAATTATTTCAATTTCGCTAATTTCTCCGCACGGTTGTTTATTGTTGCTTTTTTGATACCTGCTTGATTGCTTATTTGCCCCAACTAAATACCAATTGCCAACCAAATTATTTCGGTTTCTTACTGTGAAGTTATGTTATTTTAATACTGGCTTCATTTATGCCTTCGTGTCGTGTCTCGTTGACAATTTTAATTACGAAAAGAATGTCCGTATAAAAATAGCATTTTCGCCCTCACCTAAGTATTATAGTAGTATAATAGTAAGTAACTCAATATAAGTATTGCATTTTAATCTTCTTTTAATCATTAAGTACGAAACCTAGACGAATTAAATACCTAACAGGGTAGATCGCTTAGAATATTTTGAGTCTAATCATATCCAGCCGGCGACTGTCAATTGACATATAATGATTAAATGAAATGAGGAATTGAGCCCGTTTCCAACCTAAGAACACGAGGAACAAGTTGTTAAGATAAAGAAAGTCATGAAATTTTTTGTATTAATTTGGTTCACATGGAACTGACTAACTGAGCCCTTGAGTGATGTAACTGGAGCATTCTGTTAGGCATATATTACATGTTTAACTTACAAATATTCATATGTTGGTAAGTTCGTAATGCATATTAATACACGAAAATCGTACACAGCTCAGTTGCATTATAAGTTTTGCAGAAGTAAACGCTTCATTTTCATTACCTAATACACAATATAAGGTTGTTTCATGGTCGCTACACTAAATATATGGCTGTGCAATATATTGGTAGGAATAGCAAGGCAGTTGTATGATTGTATGTGCTTTATGTATTTTAATGGCCTCGTCGTCTTTTAAGAAAGTAAAGAACACGTCGAAATGGGAAAGGCTAATGCCAGCATTAAAACTTCCAGTTCGCACCGCAAGAAATGTCAAGCGGAAATTGCTGAGTTGAGTACGAGTTATTATAGGACATGAAATGTGTAGCAGACTTTCATCCGAATTGAATGGGGGATATGCATGCACGTATGTAGAATTGTTATTTAACACATTCGTATTCTGAGTAGGCAGTAGCAATACCAGTAGCACAGTTTTCTATACACTAAAGTGAACTTAAGGAGTTGACTTGAATTTGCTTTGCTTGGCTTGTTTGAGTCTTTTCATTCTGCTTTACTTGTCCAAATTCAAGAGTATGCATGCATACACATCACATCATAGCATAATACAGTTGCAATGCAGTAAGGAAGAGAGACTGTAAAAGTAGGGTGGTCTGGTCTGGTCTGGTCTCGTTTGATATGGTTTGGGTTCCTTGCACGGTGATTCCAAACCAATCCAAATTCCAAATCTGCACTGCATTGAAGTAAACTAACGCAATGGAACGTAACGTAAGTAAGTGAGCCTCTTCTACGTAGTGTTATGTAAGTAAGTACGTACTAAAGAAAAAGAAACTTACTTTACTTAACGTAGCTCATGCGTTTTATTTCACGAATTCAAGAATATATGAAGAAAAAGAAACTAGCTACACAGTAGGACACAGATCGCATCCAAGCCAAAGTATTTTGTGTACACGAAATAGTAATAATTTTTTTCCTGCCAAAACATTGCATGCATGTGTCCAATTTCCATCATTGTAGCTTACTAATGATACAACACATTATTTCACAGTTAGATACACGGTAATGACAGTGACATATGTGGGAGAATTACGTTCGAGATTATCGTAGGCGACTCTAAAGAAAGCTTTGGCTTAGAAGAAAGCACAAAAATTAATTCTTATTAAAGAACCTTATCGATTGTAGCTAATTTCCATATAAAAAATTAACACTTGTACATGGGTTGTGGTAAATCACACTAACTTCACCCCGTTCACCCACTTTGAGTTTTTAGTCTAACCTAATCTAACTGAACACAATCGCACCAAATGGGCGGGATGGGTGAAGTGGGTGTAATTTACAATTCCCCCTGTTAGATTGCATAAAGGTGAACATTTTTAAGAATGATTCTTTTAGTACACCTTCATTGATAAATAAAATGTATTACTTTATCCATATCAATCCGTTTTAATTCTTTCGAATACAACAAAGCAACTTTATAGGACAGTTTAATGGCAATAGTGGCCTACAGATTTTAACTATTTAACCTTTTCGAGCCCAAAAATTTTCTTGAAACCTTCCTAAGTTATGTATGTTTAGAAAAGTTACATTATGCGTTCTTTTAAATAACACTTTATTGGATTGTCTCGCTTAATTACACAATATATTATGACATGGCTGTATCTTATGTACACGTAATACATATAATGTAATACTGAATCAAAAATTAGCGATGATGATTTGAGCTTTTCACATTTGGTATAACATAACCAATATATTATGGCACACTAATCGATAAATCAAGATGAAAATGGAATTTTACATTTGCACTTTACATACACTGCGTTAAGGAATGTATACATCTCGTTACTTATAATCATTGATATGTTATGGTGGCTTATGAACATTGAACACACATTTCAATGACGAACATGGCCATGTATTCAAACAGAGTTATTAATTATAGGCATATCTACAATATTCAGCTAGTTAGCATATTTACATAAAACAATAAATATTAGTTATTTAGTTTCACAATTTCCATTTGGCATTTGACCAGTAGAAGGATCTTCTGTAGGAACGTCTCTCATCCAACTTGAACTTTCTACGGTGGGTGGTGCAACACAAGAACCGGAATCAATTGACCCTTGTACACAGGAGCACGAGGAAGGCATTTGGTACCATGTAACGAACGTCAATATTGACATAAATATCAGCAACCCGATTACAACATACATTAGTTTTAATAAATTCGCCAGTTTCGGGTCCATTTTCTTGGAAACTGATTCGCTAATCTGGAAGAATAAAATACAAATTTTTAGATCATAGAGTTTCAGGAGATACTAATGATATTTATTTTGATAATACTTAATTATCATAATAATTATTATCATGTACTATTTCGTACCTTCTTATCTAAATCGTCTAATCCCTTTTTCATTCTTTCTTCGTTCATGGATATCATTCCACTAGGTACTACTACAGGCGTTCCAGTATCTCCAGGTCGGGCTTCAACTTTTAAACCTATCCTGTATGTCTCAACAGCGGCCCCTTCAGCAGTGACTATTTTCTGTTTCAGAAAATCAAGAAATAACAAAAATTAGAATAATAATTAACACAATGTAAAATCCCTACACTTTCAATCTATGATACTTTATAAGGCTAAATATCTTCTCTACTGCATAATGAAGTCGTAATACGTTTACGTCCGAAAATTAAGCATAAAATCAATGTTAGTGATAGGATTTATTAATATTCTTGAAAGATGAAGATGAGTTTCCCAGATTTTACGTTGTAAATTATTGACACGGGATAGCGTACCGCAGGAGTAGTTCTGATGACAAGATAAAGCTTCCAGTGTATTGAGGAAATGAGTAGGGCACGGAAAATGTTATTACACAAGGCAACTTAATTATGTTTACTTAAGTTATGGTTTAGTTTGAACATTGTAAGTATGTTCATCGTTCATGCCAATAGGTTTAGTTACACTTATTATCATGCTTCTACTTATACTATATAAATAGTAGGGCTCGGCTGGCGAAGTCTCAATCACAATACATTTGTATTAAATTCTACTATAGGCGAATGCGTAGCCAAAGTGTAAATTAATACAGAAATTCATATGCCACCCCTTTGAACGTTGGTTGGTAGTATTACTTTTATGTTTTAGTCGTGGCCCTTGCCACAGGCCCCACAGCTCATCGTCTGCTCAGTTGAGAATGTTCAAATGATTCCCTAGCCATATTTCTACTTCTACTATATAATAGTTTGACAAGTATTTACGTTTATAGAAGTATCATTTATAACATAATAAGTCTGGTTAGAGTAAGAGGAGAGGACAGAATAGAGAAGTTGGATTTACTCAGTCGGGAGCGTTCATTTCATTGAGTTTCTGTTTTATTTACAGATATATTAAATAGTGATGTGAAGTGAACTGAACTGAGTGACTGGGTTGGATTGAAGCTATTTTCATCTTGATAGCCTATTTTCCTCCGGTGCTATAAAAATATCTCATTCCCATCTATCTGTCTCTGTCTTTGCTCTGTCTGGTCGAATGCTTTAGCTCTAGCTCGAGAATGGCGCAAACAGCAAAGCAAATGGGGAGACTTGACTTAGTGAGTAAGTGAGTGAGTTGATTTCGGCTCATTTCCTTCTTTACTATATCATATTACTGGAACAGGCTTGAGAAAATCAGACGTAAAGCGTGCTACGCTTATACTCGTACAATTCTTAAGATAAGAACATGGTATGCGAGACCTTAATGTACCAGTACTTAGGCAAAAACATAACTTTGGTCCAACCAAGTCCAAATCCAACAACAGAACAGATTCCTTTCATACTGAACAAGGTACGTACAGATATATTTGTACCAAGTCTTCAAGAACGTCGTCCCTAGCTTAGACTGGTCTAGAATAATATATATTTGTATTACGAGGACTAAGTATTAGATTTCTGTAGTATTCCTTACTTTGAAGTGATTGTTTAGTTGCTGGAAGTTGGTATGAAAAGTCTGTGAATCGTAGTTTTCGTAGCCGCTAAGTTGTACATCTGGTGGAACACGGGCGACCAGAAGTTGAAATCGGTCTCTCACCATTGATCCAGCTGTAACTCCAGCATGAGTTGTAATAACGACCTCGGCTGTCCTATTGGGATCCGCCATCCCGATCGTAGGCTTCACCCGGTATTTATCTGGAGAAGTTGTTTTGATCTAATAGTACACAACACAACAGAACATAAAATGAACAGAGTACAGTATTATGTTTATGTATGTATCTCCATCCAATATACAATTAATCATATTATTTCTGGAGAACTGAACTCCATTCCATTTCCTATAGCTATAACTTATAACTCCATTCCTCCTCATTTCAAAGGCAACGCAATGAAATGGAGAACTCGTTCGTATCTCTATTTATTGTACGCGAAGAGTAAAAGAAACATTCTTTGGTTTTATTACGAAAGAGTTATATTCTACTGTACAGTATCTGTACTTTAGTACTACGAAGTAGTAAAGGAATACCAATAAAGGTAATTTACTATTATATTGCGCTCTAGTTTAGTTGTAGATTGCGAAAGCGAGCGAATGGAGAATGTATTTTCTCTTTTCGTCCAAATTTGACAAGGAAGATGTGATGTGACTTACTTTGAAAATCACCTTGGCTCCATTAGGATCAATATTACGAACCCTCAGTGTAGCGACGTAATCTTCGTTTTCGTTCGACTGGAAAGAGACAGAACTGTCAACCTCGGCAAGAGAATGGCTACCTATACAAGAGAAAAGAGAACGAACGGGTAAAGAATAAAATCTCAAGATTATTACTACATTGTACTACTTATACCCATTCTATCCAACACGGTTCCCATAAAATAATCCAGCAACCCATGCATTACACTCATCTCATCAATAATCTTTCAACAATTGCCATCTCCAGAAACTTTTACTTCGCTCAACTTGAAAATACTATTATAAGTAAGTAGCTACTATAGGTACTTAGCTACACACACTTTGGTACACACTTTTTACTATAAAATCTCAGATAAGCATTACCAAAGTATATTCAATATTCCTATAAGCGAACATTTGCTGTAATTAGTTTCCGAAAGTAGGTACTAAAGGAACAAGGAACGTTCCTTCAGGTTGTTACATCGTATAGCTGACGATTTCCAGGCATTTCTAAGTATTACCTACCAAGTAGAATACTAACATCCAATTTTCAATTTGTCTACAGCGAGCCTCACAAATAGCTCCCATTTAACTTTCACAATACTATTACTGTATTGAGAAATTTAGAGCTGATTTTTATTTCATTTTTGCTTAGCGCACTATCGCAAAATCTTGACATAAGAATTTTCAAAAGTAACATTGCAAATTGATGTGTAAAATGTAAAATGGTGAAAGTACTTAGTTAGACATTTTTTGAATCTCACAGTAGTACCAGCAATATTATGAGCACTTACCACTAGTATGAAACAATGGTTCCGAACTCTGTTGCATAGGACTAGCAGGAGGTGACTGCGCTTCAGACTGATACTCTCTTTGCTGATCATTTCCTGAAAATTGAACCTAAAATTAAATAAAATTGCATTTTAGAAAAATGTGCATTTAAATTGCATTTACAGTACTTACCAGAATCATTAGGATTGATACTAGGTATACTTCTTGCATTAATATCTATATTTAAGCTAGTTTGGGAAGGAGAGGAAGACATCCCAGTGTAACTTGAGAATACTTTTACCATTACATACTAAAAATCAAATCCTAAACCATATTCAGATAACTTTTGAGAACTAGTATCTGAGAGCGACTTATATTTTATACACATCATTTATATTCTGACACTATGTAAGTACAAGTACGTAAATAAGGATATCCTACTCATTTCATTCAAGAAAGTGGTAGTATAGCACTCATAATCATAAACAAGGACTTTCCTGTTGAATCTTTCCGAAGATATCTCATTATTATCATCAAAGTACTACTTACGCATCCGGTTGTTGTTTACGAATTTCGTTGTCATAGCCATATCCCCATTTAATAATACGATTACTGCAGACGTCTACAGAATTGACATTTGCCAAAACTTCAACAGGTACAATAATAATGCCTACTAACTCTAAAGTTTATACTACGGCAGATTCATTCTTACGTCTTACAGAGTACCGTTTATACAGACTCTGCTATTTATGGTTTTAACTTCGTAACTGTAATAGCATTATGGGATGGTTGCCTAAAATATTGCTTTCCAAAAAGCTGAAAGATGTAGACTTAATTAGATTCTCTTTAGTTCTGGAAGCAATAGCTTGTGAATTAATACACCTACCTAATATAGAGTGTTGAGAATAACCAAATTCTATCAACTTCATCTGCTCGGAATATTCCTAATTAATTTTATTTTGCTTTTACGTACGTTAATACGTAATAAGGCACCAAAAAGCTTTATAAGTGCATTACACTATCTGTATATACTACTAAGTCATATCAATTTTAAGGAAAATTGCATTTTGAAGGCACAGACAATATTAAGCTAATCGTGGGTATAGGTGTCTAATCTACATCGGCTAATACTAAGTAGTACTTATAAATGAAAAATTCAATTTCTGCTAATTAAATATTTTTGAAATAGTAATGTAATTGTTAGAGATAGTCATTTAAATAAGTAAACGGATTAATTATGAGTTCTTAAGTATGAAAAGTAACGAGTTAGGTAACGTAAATGGAAAAGGAGAAAGCAGCTTGCATTTAAAATATTAGGTATCGTTCCATGTTCCTCAGCAAAATATAGTAATAAACCACAAAATGTGAAACTGTTAACTAAATGTACTATACGACAGTAATAAGCTAGGACTTTTAGCTCAATTAAATATAAATATGTACCTAACTACCTAGTACCGTAGTGTAAGCATTTTCGTTTGCTATTTTGTGTTGCTTGGTATACATAACACTGCAATAATTGGGCTTTTGTCATCTTCATCAAACAAGGTCTTTGTGTTTCAATCTTCAGCGTAATTAAACAAGGTCCACAAAATGAACATGCTCTTAGTATGCATAATAGCTACCTACAGCCTACGCACATTTGGCATTGTGTAAAATGTAAAGACGGCAATACATTACCACTATCTATTCCACGGTTGCACAATATCTTGGTAATTACCTAATTTAATGTTTTAAGTTAAAGTGTTGATAGCCAAGTGGATATAATATTAAATGAGGAAAGGATGTATAAGAAACAAGACTACAGGATACGAAATTAAAGTTTGCTTTAGATATTTAGACTTCATATAGGTTTACGAAATATAGGGAGTATAAGGAGTAGAGAAGGGACGTACCTTGCTACTATGCTTGCGAGCTTTAACTTCCGGCGGCGCTAGTCCATTAGAAGTAGAAGCTCCTGTTCGTTTTTGGCGATTTTCTGGCTCAAATGTGTACTTATAGTCGTCGCTGCCTCCCCATTCTACTAGTTGGCTATCCAAGGGGATATAGTCTTTGAGCGTCTTCTTATCTAGAAACTTGACTCTGTCGACAAACTTTGGTGGTAACCATCCTTTGATGATTTTCCAAGCAGCTGCATAAATCCACACCAAAGTAAAGTTACACGGTTACGTAAATCAAAAACATACAAGAGACGATTACCTAACCTACCTACCTAAGTTAACGTTGTATGTAACTCCTTTCGATATAATATATTGCCCCACTGTTTACAATAGTATGTACCAAGGTGAGTTATCTTTATTCTGTATTGCCTTCCTCTTGGTCTCGTCTGGTCTGTATGGCAAGGGATGGCCTGGCCAAAACTATTGTATTGTTGTGAGGATGAAACAACTAGAAAATACTTTGTTTTGCGAAATTCTAACGGATGCGACCTAAATACTAAATTCATTATATTCTGATGCTATTGTAAGTTTACTGACTGTACGATACTATTTGTCATAGGCCAATAATACGTTCAGGCACAGAAGATAACTTGTATTCTATGTCTACACTACATGATTAGTACCAACTTTTGTAAATACAGATACTGTATGAAAATCTTTGAAAACTAATTCAATATCTATCTTCATATTTACTGTATAGTAAGATAAGGAATGGATTAGTGGCAATAGCTATATAGTAGTGCCTAAGCCTGATGGTGCCATGTGCCTAAGACATTTGCACATATTATATATGTAGGTGTAGAAAGTAGCTGTTATATTCTTGGACTAGGGAGATAAAGTTATGTATACCTAATACATAGACTCCAGTTGGCTAGTAATAGATATGAGAGCAGACCACAGAGTTAATGGACATCTTTGGCTACACTAGAGAATGTAGACTGAGCCCCGAAGGATATTGATTTTGGCAAAGGATACGACTCATGAATAAATAATGACCTGGCCAATAGCTTGAACTTTCTAAACGCGGCTCAAAAGCTTTGAAATCTATTCATACTTACCATTTAGAAGCCATGGCATTTCAAAAATCACCAACTGTGAAAAGAAAAAAACAAAGTTTATATAAGAGACGAAGATTTGCATTCAGCACACTTCAGCAGAACTTGGAGTTTTAATTGCTAAAAAAGCTTTCGTTTCTTCTGCTACTGAAACTGAAATGGAACTCACATAATTGACAAAGAATGGGTAGTAGGTCTTCAACAGCGTAATCAAGTAGCGCACAAAATCCATATCCATGTTATTCCAACCGGTGTCTTTCATGTCGAAAATTATAGAGATTTGATCGCTTTTCGTTTCTCTGAAATATCAAAAGTATATATCTACTATACATTATACAATTAGTATAAGCTATGGTATTGTAAAAGATAATTATGTCACAAGCGTAACAATCCTAAACTTTACTTCTTAGAAATGCAATTGGAGACCAATCTTTTTGCAAAGTTGACATCTCTGTATTGATTTTTGTTTGCAAAAACATATTTTGTCTTCTCTGTTCGTTTCACTTTTCAGAAGAGATAATTGCATAGGGATTCCCATTTTGACTGCTTAGTGCTTCGAAATTATTTTATATAAGTACTATGCACTATGTAGTATTAAAATATTAAATATAGTGTTGTTCGGTTGTTCTTGAATATCCTGAACAATCAGAATCAAAATGTCAGTAGTCTGCTAAAATGTTATGCTTGTCATATGAAAACAAAACTTAAAGCCCCAAAGGCCTCTTTCAAATATTTTACTTTGTTATCCATCCATTTCTTTTATGTTCATTCTAACAAATAGTACAACTCTACTTTGGAAATTGGGAGCATTGGGATGCCTGAGCTGAATTGTCTGTCACTTAAATTCTGCTGCAAATAAATAATATGATATTTAATATGGTAAGTCATATGTCACGGAGATGTTCCTGTATACAATAAAGTATACTATTCAAAAAACTTTAATTCATGAAATGGCGCAGGCAACAAAAGGTTACACCCTACAAGATCTTCTGCTGATGATGCCGATTTTTCTATACGTATTAATACAAAATATACAATCAGAGTTGTGAAAATCCTATTACTAAGTTACTGAGAGTGCATGTAGTGTAGCTGTAGATAATTGCATGCTATGCAAATTATGTTTGGAAAACGTAGATTATAATTATTGAGTTCCTTGAATGTAATTGTGTACAGATGAGTATGGGCATAGGTACAGTAAAATTTTAATACTGCATTATGGGTGACCTTCTTGAAAATGAATTCATGTAACTCTTATGTCCTAAGTATGTACTATTAGCCTCTGTGTATCTATTATCTTCCAAAATTACAACGAAGAATATGTTGAAAAAGCTGTAATCACGTCATTAACTCCGATAATATGGCTTATATTAGGTTACATTGGGTGCATTAGTCCCTAGGTCGAATTTGATTGCACATGAATGTAGACAAAACTCTTAGTTTACGCTAATCTCTAGAAAATAGTCTATTTGGCTGTACTACATAGGTATGTATAATATATGTACAGCCAAATGCAATTCCTATCCGTTATTTGAAATTAAAATATTTTACAGTTATTCTTTTTGTCTTCTGTAAATATATCTCCTCGTCAATTTTTACATGACTTTTTTACACCCATTTTGTAATGGCTTATGCAAATATGCGAATCCTTAATCCTTGTTCTCAATTTTCAATTATAAGCACTGTGTTAGCTTACTATATAGTAATTTCTAGTTAAGCAGACAAAATTATGTGAAGAACTACTGACCTGAGATATCTACATACATACATACATACATACATATCTAATATTTATGTACACAAAAATCAATTGTATATTGCTGCCCATAGATATTTGGTTATGATATGATTATATTATAATATGCCAGTATATTAGTATAGTTAAGTAAGATACTAAATAGATTTATAAGTATTGAAATTGAAGTACTTAAACTAAAAAGTAATATAATTGGCACTCAGCGATCCAAAAACTTTGAATACAATATGATAAAATAATATACAAATACATCGCATTGCAGAATTTACTTAGCTTACTACAAGAGTGACACTGACATGGAGAAAAGTCTTTGAAATCTCTAAGGCCAGCCTTAAAACAAAATGGGATTGCTTTTGTTAGATTTCCTGCCAGCTTGACTGTATATGCCCACGAAGTGAACTAGATATTATTTTCTTCAAACATACAAATTATATGCCTAGGTACGTATCCTGTAATACATATCACATTTAGCTGTGAGTCTTTCACTGCTCACTGTCAGTTATAGATCACTTTCATAAAGTTTATGGTAAGGAAAAGTTTCAAATCAATTTTCACTGCTATGGTCTGAAGTCTGAAGGAGTAAGAATGGTGGTGGTCTGGTGCTGGTCTGTTGGTGCGGTCTGGTATATGTAGGTTCCGACAAGAAGACATCACATACATACAGAACAGAGCTAACCTCAACTTAACGTTAGTAGAAGAGTCAGAAAAGAACAATATCTGAAAGAGGAGAATAGAGCAGAAGAACCGGATAAAGAAGAGAGAAAAGTTGTTGGAAAGGAACATGAAGATTGAGATCGAGTGATATTACTTTACTGCGTGTGCCCCACTTGTCTTTTGGTTTCGTTTGTGGGTGGATGAGAGGGTTATGTTCTTGTTAAGTCGTCTATCTGTCGGAAAGAATCTCAGTGTAAAAAGCGAGAAAATAAATGGGAGAGATCAGCAACGAAGGAAACAGACTTTGCACTTCTCTCCGATGTACCTACGTAAGTATTTATACTCAATTCTGCAGCCTGTTTAGTTAGTACCTATACTTAGCTACAATATGCAGTATGCCCAAGATACCATGATATACAAGGTACCTAGTTAACTAGGTATCCCTTCGAATTTAAAGAAGAAAGGGAAACAGCCAAGGAAGTGACGTGAAAAGTAATAAAATATTTAGTGGATACATAAGATAGACTGATAGTTTAGTCATTCGTAGACAGGCCACCAAGACCAACCAACTCTTTATGCAAAATACCCAATTCCTATACTATCTGGGATTCAGCAGGAAGATATCTTTAACAACATGTAAATATGTAGCATATTATCTATTTGAAATTTTGTATGTCGTAGGAATATAGTTATACCCCTCAGAAGGACCTCTGCGTCTCAAAACCTAGCTTCTTTCATTTCATACTAAAAATTGCAGCAAAACTTCAAGTTCGTCATGATTTGGCACAAGGGTCTTTGTTCAAAGTGGTACTCGGTGCCTAGGACATATACACTAGTATGGTTACTTTTATTGTTTGATTATTTCTGATGATATTATAAACGTAGACCTTACATTTAGAACTGGATGTATACTTAACTGCATACAAAAGCTCAGAAATATGGTGAGATTTGTGATATTCTCAATGACTATATTTTAGCCCAGAAATCTTATGTAGGTGCACAGGAGAAATATTTAACAATAGGGTTGTAGAATGAGAATATCAAATGTTAAAGCGAGCAATGAAGATGAAACGAACCGTTCTATCCTTTCGAAATAGTAAACGATGAATTTCTGGAGATTTTCAATCTGTTCTGCTCCTTTGCTATGATGTTTGGCTTTGAAGATCAATAGCTTCTTCCCCCAGTTATCTTTCCCTCTGATGAATAGTATACCTTTCTCGAATATTTGTGAAGGTAGTTTGGTATGGTCCAACTCTGCAAATAAAAGATTCGTGAAAGCGTGAGAAACTTACATGCAAACAAGTAAAGAGTAATAATACACAGCAGAGTTGTTACTCAGACTGGTTCTGATTCTGGTGCTGATTCCTATGCAGATGCGGATGTTTACTTTTACTTTACTATATAAGATTATGATTCTGTTAATATAACATCAGTTCATAAGCATTGTTAATTTTAACCTTTCTATAATTTATAGCAAGCATGGTTATGGTTTATTTTGTACAATGTACCATTGTTTCCGAATGAAATAGATCTATAAGTAGTATGTTGTAGTACTATAATGATTTGTATATATAGTATCATACAACTTGAAGATAATAACAAAATATTCAATCGTATTCGTTGTGTTTGGTATAGTTTACCTAGGTCTGTGTCTTTGTCATAATACTCTTTGTTGGATTTAATAAAGTTGAAGGATAATTTACACAAGTTCAGATGAATTATATCCCAAAAGGAATAGAGCACACAGCGAGAAGTTTCCTAAACTTCGGAAGTGTGCCACGCTCTGTCTTAATACGGTTTAAACTTGTAATCTTTAATAACTTGTATACTGTAAAGTAATAAAACATTTCTACAACTCACTACTATGACATTTTGCCGACCATAAAGTTCGAAATCATTAAAGTTGTTAATCTAACCCCATTTTCACAATGTTATAACATAAATCTACTTGTGCGTGATATATTTTATATGCCAGCATTATATAGACAGCAAACAAGCAACTTAAAGAAATAGTGGCACCATTATATCCGTACTAAATTAGCCAATATGAGTTATATGGTTATATGTCGACTTGCGGCGACTTTCCTTTCCAGATCCTTGTAACAGCGAAGAAAAGCATTATGTAATATAAAAGTAAAGACTACTGCTGTTTATATCCTTTACAAGTTAGGAGACCACAATTCTACAATTCTACTCAACAAGACATCCTTCTAAAATGTTATGGTTGGTTCTTGCTGACGAAGTTCTTAAAAAATTCCTCAAAATTAAAGCAGGCATTAAATTGTAGGAATGCGAAATGGCATTTCATTTCTTATTAATGAGAATGCCAAACCCCCCAACCAATTTACCATTAGATTAATATATAACATAAGTATCTGTAGAGATGGTTATAGTACACAAGTAATTTAATACCAATTCTGTGTTAAATTATCCCTTGCAGAGCGTGATTGGAAAAGTAAAAGAAGAAGTTGTAAATCTCATCTTGGGGTTAAGAGTCAGTTAGGAATTAAGAATGAGAAAAAGATTCAGAGCGAAAGTAATGTCGAATTCCTTATTTTCATCATAAAATAAAATAGTTCTCCCGTCCTGTCGTCACTTGAACCTTTAATGAGATTTTCAAGGAGGAATTGGAGAGTATATGAAAATAGAACTGCATAATACTGCAATCCAACACATATAGGTACTATTTATGTGGCACTATATAGTATATTTGACTGAATGAATGAAAATGTAGCTATATACAATTTAAGTAATACGTTTTTCTGCTAGGATAAGACCACACCAGATCAACGAGGGGATTTTCTTTAACTTTGGTCTAGTTCTATGTTCTATTTAATCTATTTCTACAGTTCAGTTATATTCGAGATGTCAACGTGTCAATTTTTGGCATTAGTTTACTTTCGTTTGAAATGACTTCATATTACTTGGCTTTCCTCTCGTCGGCACATTGTTATTTCTATTAGCGCCCTTCTAATTTCTACGTCTACGATCCGATAAATAGAGTGAATCCTGTTTACTTTAGATACTTCATTCTCGGTTCTCACCTCGTTACCCATTTGATCCTCTGCTCTTGATCTGCTTCAGGGATAAGCCTGCCTTGTCAACTTTTTCATTTATAAACATCTGCTTTGAAAATTTGTGGTGAGATGAGCTGAGCTGGCAAGCACAAGTAAGTGTGCATACTTTTGTTTATGGTATCTACATAAAATGTACATACTTCTGCAAATTAATCTTATTAGTCAATGTATATAGGCGTGTAAATGTATGTTTGCCATTACGAAACTACTGATATATAGTGTTATTAGGTAACTGTTAAGTATACTATCGCAGTGTAATCATTTAACCATACAGAAAATATTTAGTCATAATCAGGTCATTTCAGATAGCAGATAATTAATGTCCTTGTTCAGGTGCCAATTAAAGTCATTATTATGATTATGAGGAATTGGTAGCACATTATTCTCTCATCTAATCTAAAAGTGATTTTAAAACTTATCAAACACACACGTGTGTTTAATACATTAGCCCCTTTACAGCATAGGCAGTTATTTTTTGAAGTACGAGTAAAGTATGTAATGTAATTTTCTTGGTATTTGTAACAAAACTCATCAGGAATATAATTATAAAGCTTAAACAAATATTATGTTCCCTTATAAGTATGTACTCATCTATACTTAGTTAACAAGGATTTTATCACAAAACGGTAACAGTTAGTTAGCTTGTAATACATTATATTTAACAGGATGAAAATGAAACTTATATATATTGTACATATATAATAAGTGAAGTGATTATAGTCATTTTAAGTTTAAACCGAACTTTGTTCTTCGTCCCCGACTTTGTTACAAATGTTTGCATACCTTCCTTATCATTACTGTTTCCAAATTCTATGTGGAAACAGCGAGGATATCATTCCGCAGCAGTATAAACATTAAGCTTTGCTATTTTAGTGCTCCTGCTTATTTTTGCAATGACAATTAAACTTGCCTGGCTGCTACAAATACTTTATAAGGA